>JAQYXR010000706.1:0-62995 GCA_030545055.2 Neoaliturus tenellus
GAGTGTGTGAAAATATGCGTGAAGTAAATATTTCTAAAAATAGAATATTTAAAAGGGTCACTTAACTTTGATGCGGCCCAAAATTGTGGCCAGCAGTTTTAAGCTTTTTATTTGCCGCATTAAAAGGAAGCAGAGAGGAAAAACATGAAAAGTGTTTTAAAGCAACTGCTCAAAAGTTTGGATATCAACACATAAACGCAGTGAAAAAAGGCGCCACCGAACTCAAAAACTCCTCCCTTATTACTCTCGCACTTTACAAAACAAATTTTGTTACAAGGTGTTTTTCACGTTTCACTTTTTCACCTGTACGTGTACATGTAAGGAGGTGTTATATTATTATTAAAACTATAGATTAAGGCACCATTACTTTATTTGTGATAAAACTTTTTGTATATGTCGCATTATAACTTCTTCCATTTCCATTCTAAAAAATTTTTGGCATGCCCTACTGGCCTTCTACTACCTAAGCTATTCTTCAAACGAATAATCAAGTGTTTACCCGACGCCCCTTTTTCGTTAGATCCAAATAACAATTCACTTTACTGACCATTTACTGAGCACTTTATTATGACCGCAAAGCCATTTTATTCCATGAGTTAATTATTCACTTAAAAGAAATAAAATAGTGACATTATCAAAACTATAATTTTCTACATGAAAAGTTAGATAATCAATACTTATTGTGTACTGTTTGTTTTCAATTAATTATTCAACTCTTTACATTTTATTTTTATGCTTTAAGTTAAATAGTTTACCTTTTTGCATAATGATGTGGAAAAACCATAAAATAAATATAAGGCAAGAGAAAATTTAAAATTTTCAATATTTCTTAGCTTTCTATACAATGGGAAGATGAAGATGTATAAAGCGCGACACAGTAAGAGCAATTAATTACCGTAACCAACAGGATGGGAAAACTGAAATTGTTTTGGGTAACAGCCAAGAAAGTTCCCTCCCCAGGTTGCTGCTAAATTTAATCGAAAAGCTGATTTTGAAGGAGATGCAAAAGATAAAAAATAGACAATACCATGGAAGTCACTTTTAAAACTTCTATACAGCATTTAATAAATAAATCTTATGTTATCGTTTTATCAATAAAATTAAAAGCAACGTTTCATGGAAGAATAATAGCTCAAACTTTTTAACCCTTCAAATTTACATTACCTTTTTTGCCAATATCTGTATAGCCTTTAGGTGTAAAATAATTTTAAAAAATAAATATAATAATTTAAGTTTTAGAATATTTTTATATATATAACACATATGATGAAATACGTATCAGCCTACATATATTTATTTCATTTTATCTATTCTGTGTGTCAGGTATACTGGAACGAGTATGGGCATAGCTGCAACATTGCTTAAACAAGTGTGTTGTGGTCAACGATAGGAATACTACAATTTTCAGGTATACAAAAAATCCTCGTAAAATAGAAAATTAAGAAATTTTTAATTCCAGTAGTGTAGTTTAGGCCAATTTTAAGTTAGAATATGTTCAATGCAATGTTTCAACACCCGATGAAGCATTCGAGGACATCGGCGCATTTGTTTACGTGAATTGTATGTTAGTTATATGACTGCATTATTTGTGAAAAAGATCATTTAATTTATATTTTTATTAATATAAAAATAATTTATATTTTTATTAAAATGTCTTGATACACTGTTGAGTTGGTGGCCAGTGGCTTTTTTCTTTATTTAAAGTGCCCAAGAGTGAGAGTCTGAGGGCGGTATGTTACTGTATTATTATTTGTTGCTGCAGTCGATGTTATTAGTAGGAAATCTAAATTCTTCAGGAATAATACTAGTCAATAAACTGGTGCTAAATGTAAAATGAAAAAAATATTCGGTTCAGCAGATTGGTGACATAACATAATGTTTGCAGCACCACCTCTGACTTCATCTTCGACCTAGCTAGTATGATAGCTTATGGGTATGATTACTGGATACTACACTTCTGTAGTGTATTATACGGTGACATAAATGTTACTGGCTGTAGCAGATTGGTGCCGTAACAATAACACTTACAGCAACCTCTCGCCTCCACGGAGAATACTGCTACTGCACTGGAACGTTTGCCATAATATATGTGGTAATTGTTCATTTGAAATATCTACGAATGACAGTTTCTTATTGAAAATATATGAAATTATCTATCACGAGTTTAAGGCCACAGTAAAACCATTGAACGTAATTTAGATTACTTACGAATGAAAACTAAACAACTAAATTTTGCCTTAAAAAACTTGAGGAAAGCTGTCTCTAATATGTCAATAATGTGTGATATAATATCTGAAGAGCAATTAATTGATTTGCGTGCGGTATCTAATTGGGTTTGTGTTAAGTAATCTTAACCTGAAATTATTTAAGTTTATATTTCATTGACAACTCCATTTTTCTCATGTATAATGTTTTTTCCGTTTTTTACAATGCAATCTCAGTAAAAAATATTAATTTTGATAATATTGAAGTTATATTTAACTGTCAGAAACATATTAGTGCGGGGTGGTTATAAAAGTATGTATGATAAACATAATCTGCTTAAAATAACTATCCAGTAAGTGTCTATATCAAATGTGTACTATATACAGGGTGTCCAGCCTCAACCTTTACAAACTTTTCCAGGTTATTGAAAATAAGTAAAAAAGTTCAAAACATATGTCTTAAAATGCTTCGTTAACCCGCTAGCCGCCATTTTGTTTTTTACACTAAATAATTTTTATTTCTGTAACGGATCATTGTATTAAGTTAATATTTGGCATGAACCTTTACTATGACAATACCCATTTTCAGTAAAAAAATTATTTTTTTCCAATATGTATTTCTAAAATGGCGGACATTTAAAAATTTTAAACTCAAATATCTCAAAAACGATAAATATTATAAAAATGTTACAAGAGACAAAAAGTTGACAAATTAAATTATCTAAACAGTGACACCAAGTTTGTAAGGATCCAACAACAAATAACGGAGTTATTGTTGTTTCCTGCAGAAAAACACTGATTTTGCACTATGATTAATGGCAATTTAGGTTATTTTCAGAGAAAAATTTCAATAACCCCGTTATTTGTTGTCGGATTCTTACAAACTTGGTATCAATGTTTAGACAATTAATTTAATTTGTCAACTTTTTTGTCTCTTGTAACATTTTTATAAAATTTACCATTTTTAAGATATTTGAGTTTAAATTTTTTTAATGGCCGCCATTTTGAAAATACACATTGGAAAAAAATAATTTTTTGACTGTAAATTGGTATTGTTATAGTGAAGGTTCATGCCAAATATTAACTTAATACAATGATCCGTTACGGAAATAAAAATTATTTAGTGTAAAAAACAAAATGGCGGCTAGCGGGTAAACGAAGCATTTTATGACATATGTTTACAGGAACTTTTTTGCTTATTTTGACGTGGGCAATAACCTGGAAAAGTTTGTAAAGGTTGAAGCTGGACACCCTGTATAATATTATAAAGCTTCCCGAAAAAACTTTTTTTTAGTAAACCTGTTATATATCGCATTAAGTTATTAGATTTTTGTTTTAAGAAAATAGCACTTTAGTGAAGACTAGCATGAATTTTAAAGAGTTATGAAATACATAATAACACTATATTTAAATTTTACTAAATTACAATTTGATACTATACTCATTTAACGCTAAGGGGTTTTTTTTGTGTTGAGAACTACTCCTACAATTTTCAACTGATATTCAAGTTTTTGGTTTCGTTGGATAGGGATTGGTCTGTAGTTGTTTCCTACAAAACTAATGAAAATCGGACATAATATAAGGGCGCTATAAACAAATTTAAATTGAAAATTTCCCATAAGAATAACATTGGGTTTGCGTTGAACATTTTAAACATCTGTTAATGTACATCTGTAAATATGTGCCGTTTTTTGTGATTACTGATATTCACAATATTGTATTGGTCAAATGTCGTTGATTTAGAACTAAATGTTACTTCTGTATTGTATCAAAATAAATTTCTCGATTTCTAGCAACAAGTAGACAAGCAACAAGTTGTTTGTAGTGCAAATGGGTTACGAACGTATCAGTGTACAGAAAGTGCCAAGAAAATGTATAAAAAATCTATTTCTTTATTTAAGATATTTTTAGATAAATTAATTTAATTGGAAACAATCCTACTGATATTAAAAAAGGAAATTGAAGATGGAAATACTTTTAGTCTCAAAGAAGACATATCATTAATAGTTTATAGACTTATCTTCGTTCTTAAAATACATACATCATGGCTCTACCCACTTTCTATTCAAGTTCCCATGTTATTCCTATGAACACAGGTTTCAAAAGACAATGTCTTAAGCCAGTCCTAAAACCAATGTAGTATTTTAATTGGTACTTTATTATATGTATTAGGGAAAGATTGGAGGGATTGATCTCACTTCGGTATCATCGTACCAGATTCACCGTTAATTTAGGATATCAACACCAGCGAATCAACTGGTATAAGCTAATAATATATAAAATTCCTATATTTTATATTTTGGAAAAAAATTATAAAACACCCTCAACTTGGAACCTAACGTACTTATTAAATGTTATGAGAAAGTATGTGTTTTAGAGGTGCCTTCGAACATTCTACAGATCAGTTACAGATCAACAGTGCATTTGCCAAACCTTCATTGCAGGTGTTGAGAAATCCACGTTCTACATAAAATTTGACTACATAAAACTCCTCTAATGAAACTTTGTTGGGCTCATTTGAGCACAATGATTAAAAAATTGTTGGTGTTAAGGGTTTTTTTTAACTTTTCTTGTCTTCTTGTATTGTATTAAAATATTCTTTTATCTCAAATTAAAATAAATAGATGAACATGCCAATTCTCTTTATATTGCGAGTTTTCTATTCTAACAATGGTTTGTAAATTGTGTTCATGCTTTGTAAGTTGGTGTTAAAGTTATTATTTTTTTTTTACTTTTCTTGTTTTTTTTTTTATTGTATTAAAATATTCTTTTAGGTCAAATTAAAATAAATAGATGAACATGCCAATTCTCTTTATATTGCGAGTTTTCTATTCTAACAATGGTTTGTAAATTGTGTTCATGCAAAACCATAATTGTGTTGTGAATGTATGTATATTAACGCATAATGTGCAAAATTATTTTTGTTACATACATATAACCTTATTGATATTTTCAAAATGCATATGTTTCAGTAATTATGGCAATCTGGTTTTTTGTTGTGCTTAAGATTTTCCCTACACTTAGTTTAATTTAAAAAGTTTTACATAGAATATTTAAATTAAGAATTTTATAAAAGAGGAACATCGAACAAGGGCGAAAATCAAAAGAAATATATAAATATACATAATATAAAAGGCTTAAATGATTTGGTTTTGTTGAATAGGTATTTTTAATTTAATAAATATTAAAACTTACTACAGTCCTTTAAAGTGTTAATTTATATACCTCTCTAATACTGATCTCCTTATTTTAATTTTTGTAAGGGTAATTTATTTAATCACAGGCTGAGGGGTATATTAATGTAAAAGATTATTTAATATAATTTCAATACATGTTTACAAACCCTAAAAACATATATGGAATTTGTAAAAGAAATAGCTAGAAAATAACTAGAAAATAAGAAATTAATTATGAGAAAAATATCAATATTATTGCATGTTGATATTCTTTCTTCAACGTTTTCTGTAGATGAAACAGGAAGAACAGAGAGTCAATAGTATTGACAACACGTAACATCCAGCCATCCGCAGTAGTTTGTCTCATACAAACAAAGTGTTTCCTTCACAGCCAAGATCGTTTAATGTGATTGGAAATTTATTGATTCAAATGGAATTATATACATAGTTATAAAACAGAAAAATAATTCATAAGCTTACCAGAGAATAAAGGATTGTGTACGTCCATTCCTTACGTAGAGATAGTAGGAGTATGAAAATATCACTTCGCTTTATTACTTTCTCCCCCTATACCATAGTATATGGAGAAAGTATTGTTTTCGTCAAAATTTTCGAATTTGAGTTGTTGGTGGATTTATCCATTTTGGTTCCCCCTGAGTCCAAAAAAGTGGTTTTCGGAGTGATGTCTGTGTGTGTGTGTGTGTGTGTGTGTGTGTGTGTCAGGATGTAAACAGAGCTAGAGAATGCCCCAATGGTCCGATTTTGATGAAATTTGGTAGGTAGGTCCAAACCCACGATAATTCCAGGCGTTTTTTTCATTTTTTTGAATTTTTTATTTTTAAGGGTAGTTTACCCCCAAAAACCCTCAAAAATCGTCAAAAATCAAAATTTCTCAAAAACGGCTCTAACGATTTTGATTAAAATTTTGTGGTTTATTAAGCTTAAAATGGTGAATAAAATGACACCACCCGCATCTCCGGGAAAATGCGCGTTCAAAAGTTATGGAGTAAAAAGTGTTTCAAAAATCAATTTTTTGAATTTTCAAAATAGCTGTTGTCTCGAAATAAATTTTACTTATCACCATTAAATCAAGCTTAAAAAACTAAATAATCCAGTATTTTAAATTATTGCTCTACGTCAAGTGGTTGCGGAGAAAATTCAATTTTTCGTTTAGCGGTAAACGCAGTACGTTGTTAAAAGTCACAGACGCGCGTAGGGTCAAACGAGCGCTGCTCAGCTGGTAGCTATCCGACTGAGTCATCAAGACATTAATGTTTGGAGCTTTTAACACCTTTTTATATATTGTTGGGAGAAAGTATGTGTCAGTTAACTGATACCGTTTATTATTTTCTAAGACGCCGACTTAACCAGGGGATATTTTAAGAGTCATCTTCACCCATGGGCTAGTTAGCCCAGTAAATAAACGACAAAAATTGCCCTTTGTCGCAACTAATTGGTGGAAAGCTGGATTTTATATATGTGATAGAACCACATAAGAGGTGTCTTTCCCCAAAAGTCCCCGCTTCTCCCCCTTGAGCTTTCCCCCCCCCCCCCCCCAACCCCCTCCAAACCTGGCAATTACAGTTTTTCACTTTATTGGCCATAGGCCGAGTATTACACACACTATCGTGTTGGAATTTTTTAAGATTATTTGTGATTAGTTTTTCTACAACTTTTGTACCTAAGTATTTTTTCTGAAAACACAATTTAAAAAGATATGAAATCAAAACTTTGGTAAAAGTTAAATTTTAGAGAACACAATTTTGTTTTCCCCAATATAACTTTTTTATTAACCATAATATGCAAATATGTTTCAAATAAAAGTTTTATTATATTTCTTAAGGTTTAAAAATATGTTATTGGTTTGTCATCTGAGTGTACTGATGTAGAGTAAGATTGCGGCAAAGCGAGCGCGTGCGGGCTGCACCCGGCGCCGGCCAGCGGCGCGACGGACGCAGCTCCAGCCCGACTTATAAACAAATTCTTAAAAAGTCCTGAAATAAGTAAACAATCATCCTCACCCTTCCCCATTTTATTTATTTATATTTAATTAATTAATATATTTATTTACAGTATTTAGGGAGAGGCAGGAAAAATGCGTTACGCACACATGGGGCCAGCCTGTAGTGTGGGACCCCGTAAAAAACGGGTTTACCCACTACAAAAACTCCTCTACTCTTTAGGATTCTAACCTGGAATTGTTTATCACATTACGTCAGGCTAGGCCTAAATTTTGCTTACGCCCGTGGGAGTAGTGGGGTTTTGCCGGTTCTGGCCCATTTCAAGGCCAAGCGGTTCGAACCGGCAGGTGTGGTTGACAGTGATGGGTGTGTTTTGTAAGTGGGTCAAGGCCATCCGGAGGGAGTTTTAAAAAAGCGGAGCCGCGAGGGGCTCAGTCGGGGCGGGGACTCGGGACGGGTCGGATCGGAGCGGGAGCGGCGGGCCGAGGGAGGGTTGTTTTTTTTTTTAGTTTATTTATTTTAATCGAACCCCATCAGTGATCGTAGAATAGCCTCCACGTCGTTTGCGGCAGTAGTGGTCACCGCATCGCTCTGTACCGGGCGGGAGCAGGTGTTAGTTGTAGGCGTGGAGGAATTGTCTGTGGGACTTGCTGCAGTGTTAGCAGTAGTATCCGTAGTGGAAGTCACTTCAGGGGACCGCACCGGTGAACCCTGTTGTGTGTCCATGGTCGCAAGAGAGACAGATGAGAGCTCTTAGGTGTTTACCGTGTGAGGCGATAGAGAGCAATGAGACACGAGTCGGAGGATGTCCGATGATATAGACCCGGTAAGATGGTGAAGAAGAAGAACTGGACGGGACCGTCAATAGGCGTGAGAAGAGGGAAATGTTGGTACTTCACCATGTCAGTCAAGACTGTCTGTAGAATAGTATCAATAGTACAAGTGTTGCCAAGGTGAGGTGGTGCAAAATACAAAGGGTGAAACCTGAACCGTTTCTTAAGTCTAGCCACCGTACTACGCGGTTTTGAAACTGCAGGTGTAGAATGCTGTTGTAAAATATGTTTTGTGCGCAAAAGTTTCAGCTGTAAAGTGTGGGAAGCCATGATTTTACATGTGAACCGCTTGAGAGTAAGCCGGCAAATGGTCAGCGGCCGCGATTGTGTCTGAATATATAGAAACTAATTAGCATATAAAGCGGAAACACATTTTAAAGTAACAAGCGTTAGTTATAAAAGCGTCAGAGACCTACGGATAGTACCTCACCCGACCGATGCCGCCACCGAAATGGCATGCGCGCGGCGGCAACCCCCCTTTTTATGCGATCGATGAGTCACGTGCGACGCCCCTCCAACCCCCTCCAATCCCCTCCAACTCCCTCCCCGAGAAAACCGCATAAAAGAGCGAGGTTTGCGGGAGCTCGGTTATTTGTCAGTCGGCCGCGGCTACGGTCACAAGAGTCGGAGGAAGAGACGGATAGTTTAAGAAAAGTATCGGTAATAGCGGAAGTTAATTAATTAATTATTCAGTTGTAGGATTGCGAGTATCGGCCTGTGGATAAGCAAGTGGGGCCGCAACTGTGATTGATCAGGTAACTACCGTATCATAGCAATAATTGTAATATTAGACGGTAGTAAAGTGTATAAGGTGCAGGTGTGCAAGAAATGCTCCGTGCACGATGAAGTAGGATTACGATACCCATGTGTAAGGCTTAATCTTATGGTGTAGTGTTAACTATAATAGTAGCCGGTTGTAAAGTGTATAACCTGCAGGTGAGCAAGAAATGTCTCTTGTACTGTAGCAATAATCATATTAGTAGACGGTTAGCAAGTGTATTATCTGCAGGCGTGCAAGAAATGTCTCGTGTAATGTAGCAATAAGTATAATAGTAGACGGGTGTAAGGTGTATTACCCGCAGATGTGCAGGAAATATCGCGTGCACCATTGCACAGGTAAATCCTGTAGTGTAGCACTAACTATATTAATATGACCGAGAAGTAGCGGTTAGAGTTTAAGTGTTGTTAAAGTAAGAGAGTAATCTGCATAGTAAGGAGGAAACAGGTGTGTAAGAATGGAACCTGCAAATAATCAGTGTGAGTTGCCTGCACGCGATGTTAATTAGCATACGTAGTTTAAACAAAAATGGAAAATAGACGCGAAAATAAAAGTGTGATTTATAAAATGATTGTTGTAGTGTTAAGAAATAGTGTAAAAAAAAATTAAAATGTTAAGTGTTAAAAATAAATCATATGTTATAGTACTATGTGGTATAAACTCACGGATCTGTTGTTTACCGCTGGGGTGTCAGCCCTCTATATGGGCGGCGCGCGAGCTTTCCTTCGTTTATATGCACGCGGATGGTTACTCATGCATGACCCCCCCCCCCTTCCGGACTGGAACCGGAACCCCCCCCCCCTCTGACGTCACAACGTCTTAGGTGTAGCGTGTAAGAAGTACCGACCAGGCCAAGGATTATGTGTGCATTTGCAAACAATAGTCTATTGTATGTTAAAAACAAGTTGCGTGTACCGGAGGTTTACTTCCGCTGCAATTATAATTAAGCGTCGGAAGAGGGTGGATAACAATCGACGATAATTATGCTGTCACGCGATGGGGAAAGCTGCGGATGTAATTTGATGCTATCAAATGCAAATCGAGAGGTACAAGGCTCCTACTTGTCAGCGGATGTAATTTGATGTTATCTAATGCAAATTGAGAGATACAAGGCTCCACCTGCGTTTTGCCCGACCCCGACCCACATGTAACAAAGCACATCCGTTTGGAATTTTCCATTGACGTTGCTGGAAGGTTCCATACCCCCTTAAACCCCTACCGCTGCCCCCACCACTCTGCGAACCGAGAACTACCCCAACGACTATTGCCGCCGCAGTTGGGCTCGGAACTCCGGACGCGGCAGTCCGACCCAACTCAGAGGGCAACTCAAATGTATAAGCGGCCGATATATATTTGAGTTACTCTTGTTGTTAGGCTATTACTATTTAATATTTGTTGTGTGTGTGTGTGTGTGTGTGTGTGTGTCTATGGTTTTTATGCAAAGCGTTATTTGGTTTTAGTCTTAAGATGTGTTAGTTGTAAGGTTTAACTTGCGCATTGCGATGTTAGCATTAAGGTGTGTTATGGTATTATTTATGTTTAAGAAATGTGTTTTTTAATTTTAAGTATTGGGTTATGGTGTGTGTGTGTGTGTCCATGTCTGTGTTTATCTGTGTACTAATAATTTTTTATATTCCACAGCTAGCTGTTAGGATGGGTAGATTAAATTAAAATGTAAATGTAAATTAAAGAAGTTCGATTGAACTTCATTAAATATGGGTGGGACATGCGCGTTGTGCCCTAGGCAGCGCATTTTTTTATTGTTTTTGATTTTTGTTTTTGATTTTGGTCAGGCAAAAATATGATTGGGTGGGTTTAGATTAAGGGTGGGAGGTTAGAGTTGCGTCTTGCATTACCTGTTCCAGAGTCCCTATTGTAAAATTGGAATGGTCAAGTCCAGTGCCCAGGCCCGAGGCTGGCCGCCCGTATCACAGACTACCAAACTGGATCGCCACGTGCGTGCGGGCCAAAAATCGGGATCCCTAGCAAGACGTAACTTTTTGGGTTGGGATTGGGAGTGTTTGAGGAACACAGGGTGGTGGAGACGGTCCTGGCCGCCTCCATCACCTTGGATCATTATTATTTTTTGGTGACCTTGACCTCAATTCACTCATGCATAACCCCCCCCCCCCCCCCCCGAGGTCACTTTCACTTGTTGCGTGTGCTGTGTCACTATTTATGCGAGGCCGACTAACGGGTCTGTTTATTCTGGTTCCAGCTGCCAACGCTGCCGCATCAGAGCCATGTCGACTACTACCACCACTACTTCTACAACTACAAGTACCACTACTACGTCTGCACCTATTGCACCGCCTGTACCGACGAAGAGACTTCGCCTGAAGAATGTGCCGGACCACATGTTGCAGCGGATGGACACACCGTCTTCCTCGTCCAGAACTCCTGCTCCGGCAAACATTCTTCTTCAAGCGATGACTGTTCTTGGGAGCATCTTCTCACCACCTCCGTCACCAACGAACGCGGGGCAGCCTCCAGAAGACCGGTCTGCCGCAATGGGCCCACCGCAGAAGGAGGTGCCTGCAATGCCACCACCGCAGAAGGAGGTAACGGATGTCCCAAGAACTGCTGAGCCTCTTCGTCCGGATACACCTTTACTACTCAATTCTATTCACTCTTATATTTCCTTGCCACCATTAATCACGCCTATTCCTGAATCTACTCCTTCTCGTCCTATCATTCCTGTTTTAGAGCGAAAAAAGAAGCTTTTCAAAATTGCTCCTTCAGAGCGTTATCAATTATTAATGAAAGAGCGACGCAGGGCATTTAAAAATCCGCGTAAATGTCCTGAAGTGCTCTGTAAGGGTCTTAAAAAAGGATTAGTTTGTGGTAAGAAATGTGTTTTAAACGAAAAGTATTGCCGTTTACATGTCGTGAAACACATTTCTGCGCCACAACTGACTGTGGTCTCCCACAAGTCTTACCCTCCCACCAGGTTGAAGAGATTGAAGGAAGGTTTGAGGTACTTTTTTGTAAGTAGAACGGATAAGAGCAATAGAATTGTAATAGGGTGTAACGGCTATAAGTGGGTAATAAAGCTCTCCGTACCTCTTAGAACCAAAAAAGCGATCAATACACTTGATGCGAAAGACTTTCTCTTCAAAGGTGAGGATGGTTGGACTAGGTGGGGGCGAAGTAATTATTAGAAAATCTTAGCTTTTTTCCAAATTCCAAATTGTTGGCAAAAAATAATGGGAGAGAAACCAGCGCTATGATAAGTGCGCTGCGTTTCTCTCCCATTATTTTTTGGCCGCTCTAAGTCCCGTGACCTACTTTCATGTGACCTTGACATTGACCCCCCCCCCCCCCCGCCGCTGATTTTTAATTGACTTGCCTATATAAGAGTGTGGCGGTTTGTGTTGGAGCCATTCCTTGCTAATAATAGTTAGGGCGAACATGTCTCCCCGAGATGTTCCAATATTTTATAATAAATGTACAAAGATTGGAGAAGTATTGGAGGTGGACGAAGAAAACGACGAAGAAAACAATGAAGAAATTGAAGTGCCCTTGTTAAGTGAAAATGT
Source organism: Neoaliturus tenellus (assembly GCA_030545055.2). Classification (NCBI taxonomy): domain Eukaryota; kingdom Metazoa; phylum Arthropoda; class Insecta; order Hemiptera; family Cicadellidae; genus Neoaliturus; species Neoaliturus tenellus. The sequence goes on from JAQYXR010000706.1 coordinate 12,492, forward strand.
TGTTACAAGAATATTTTTGGATATTAATTCTCCAATGGATTTTATAGGAAGGTTTGTAATTGAAGCTATGACATGGATAGAAAACGGAAGATTAGTGAACATAGCATCTCCAATTTTAGTTGATGATAGACCCACCTTTGGTGTATATTGGCGTAACATTGATCTGTTATGGCTATGGGCGGAGGCATATGTGGAGTATTTGCAATTAGAAGAAAATGTAGGGTTTAATCATTACTTTTCGGCTTTGGTTTTAAACTACTAATTTTTAACATCCCACTAAAAAATCATATCCCCCCCCTCCCCCCCCCTTCAAATTTTTACTGTACTGGCGAACGTTATAAAAGCAGCTATCACATGTGTTTGCTCATTATTTGTCTTGTTGCTATACGTTAAACATGTATAAGAGACTGGATTCGTTTTTTGCTGAGCACACAGAAGTTTGGCCGCTATTGTATAGGTTATTTTTGAAAATTGAACAAAACATAATGAGGGATATGGGCATGGGGGTTAGTGTGTTTGTGTACCGTCGTGATGCGTACAAAGTATTGTGTGCATGTCGAGTAAGGATTGAAGTTTTAGAAATACTGTTTCCATGGATGCTGCACGTACGTAATCTTGTAGAAGGCATGAAGATAGAGGTGGAAGTGGTTGCAATGCAATACAAGCTGTCTGCGGAAGAGTAATTAGAGCAAGGCAAGTTACAAATTTTTATAATTGACCCCCCCCCCCCTTCCAGTCTCCTATATATAAGCGAGGGTTCCACACAATCCTGTTCATTTTTCGTGTAACTGTTACTGGAGCCACATGTTCTTCTTTTAAACCATGTCTCCGAGAGATACCACTTTTATTTACATCACTGAAATTGTTATAGATCGTGAGATGGCAGAAGATGAAGAAGTAGAGCAAGAGGTAAATATTACGTTTGGACAGTTTTTGGAAGAAATAGTTGGAGAATTTTTAAATTTAAATGAACAAATGAACAATGATATTGGACCCGCTTCAAATTCAAATGTATCCTTTATGCACCAACCGGAAGAATTAACAGAATCTGAAGGTGAAGAAGAACAGCAGTCACAACTCTGGAATGCCGCTGCCCATGTTATTGATACTCCGCAACATGAGGAAACAAATTTGGAATAAAAATGGTGGGGGGAAAGATGAGGTAGTAGGCTATTTAAACGGTAGTCTGGCATGAGTAAAAATCATTTGAAAATGGATGAGCGAGCGAGAATGTACAAAGTGTTTTGTGAAGAGTGTGATAGAGTGTGGGTACCACCGGTGAACTCCTTCACATATTATTTTCCACTTCTGGACATAGATGATTGTAAGAAAATCCCAGACATTGGTTATAAGTTTGAAAAGGCTGGAATTCTAATTAGTGTTCATGAAAAATTCCATAATGAATATTCAAGGAAATTAGCATTTGATTTCATGTTGGCAAATGAAGATCTTAAATCTTGCGACTATCCTTATTTTCTTTATAACCATCTTGTTAAAAATGGTGCTAGCGTGACCGTTGAAATATGTATTCGTCATTTTTGGGACAACCGGTAAAGTGGTGGGGGAAAGGGGATAAATATGATGTAGGAGTGAATTTAGTTTTATTTTTACAAGAGCAGCCAACTACGATGCAACGTCCAATTTTGTATCATACGCTTATTTCTGATGCAGAAGAGGAGACCAGAAGGAGAAGAAGTGAACAATCAAGACAAACCCAGGCCAATATCAACATTGAATATTACAGACTTCAATTTCAAATTCCCGGAATGCGACTTGGAGAAAACCGAGTGAAAACTGTCCACGTAGCCGCTAGTTACATAAAACATTTAAAGCTACTATTGGAAGAAAAAAAATCAAAAATTAAACAATTGGAAAATGAAAACAATAAAATGAAGAAAGAACTGTTAAGTTTGAAAAATGTGTGTAGTAATGAAGGTGTGGTTGAAGAAGGTGAAGAAGAAGGAAATGAAATATTAGGATTTTAAGTTAAAAAACATAAAATGATAAAAAAATAATAAAATTAAAAATGTAAAAAAAAGTAGAGGTAGAATAGAGAGCGGGGAATAGATCACTTTGTGGCAATGGAATAACATGTCACTTAGTGCTCTATTCCCCGTTCTCGCGTTAATATTGCTTGGTCTTGACCTATAAAATAGTAGTAGGGATAAGTTATTTAAGCGGGTGGTAGGCAGTAAAACAGTTTAGTACGAATGTTACTCTCATCTACAACACGATGGATAGTCTTTTTGTTATTTGTTTGAGAAAAATAATTTGTGATGATTTCTTATTTAATCACATAATAAGATCATGAGAATGTGTTATTCCCAATACGGTTAGAAATGCAATACACGAGTATCGAAGAGAACATTATGGATTTGGCATTATTGTTGCTTATAAATTTGCAGATGGGACCCGGCTTTGTCCAGATTGTGCACGAGCAGCTATAGATGATTGGGACGAATTTGAAGTTGAAGGAGGGTACGTTGACCATCGTGTTAAAGCACCGCTAATAAGATTTGTAGCTATGCGGGAAAGATGCACAATCTGTGCACAGGTCTTATGTAAATTTATTAGGTGTAGAACATACTAGAGTAATGGTATGGAGGAAAGGTCTAACTAAAAGTAGTGGGGGAAAGAGTAGTGGGGGAAAGAGTAGTGGGGGTATTGGTTATAAATGTTGCTTGGTAAAGGTTGATTTCATTACTGTCGCAGAATAACTGGAGTAAAGATGTCTTTTCACATGGAGATAAAAACTTTTAAAATTGTCGATGAAGATTGGACATTTGTTGCAAACTTTATAAGATCAAAAGAAGATGATGGAAGTTTGATGAAAGTATTTTGCTACATATTAGAAGGGAAAGATGAACAAGTGGTAAAAGATTATTTAACAAACAGTCAAATATCAACATCCAGCTCGCAATTCATTAAATTTCTAAAAGACAATAATGTGAATGCAAAATTGGAAGTTTGGTTTTTTGTTTAAACAATATGGTGGGGGAAAAATTGAAATGGTGGGGGGGAATTGTGTATAAAAGAGGGTTAAAACACAGTAGGAGGTTCATTTATTTGCTAAAACTCTTAAGAAGAACATTGTGGGAAAAATGAGTGAACCAGTGGAAAATTCAACCCCTTTAAAAAGTAAAGGAAAACAAATAACACATCCAAAATTGAGTGCTTTAGGTAAGGAACGGTGTAGGAAAGAAAGAATGGCGTTCCATCAATTGCAACTCATAGTGCCTTCATTGAATGTGTACAATACCAGGATACAAACATTGATGGGTGCAAAGAAATATATTTTGGAACTGTTGGACAAAATTGAAGTGTTAGAAAACAAACTGAAGACGAATAAAACTTCTGGTGTATGGAATTCGCCTAGTGAAATTCCTGTTTTAAAGATCGAGCCTAATGAACTTCCTGATACTTGTGCGTGGAATGCATTTCATGAACCTGATGAAGACTCTCCTATAAAGTATGAACCTCCTGCTGTGTAAAGATGACGGGTAACAAAAAATTAAAAAAAAAATAAAACAGAAAAAATACAAAAAAATTAGATGTAGAATAGAGAGCGGGGAATAGATCACTCTGTGGTAATGGAATAACATGCCACTTAGTGCTCTATTCCCCGTTCTCGCGTTAAGTTTATTTGACCTTGACCTATAAAAACATGGAGGGGGAAAGTGTTGTGGTGGGGGAAAGTGGATAAATGAGGTTCGACGCGTTGTTGTACTCATTCCGCTCATAATATTATGTTTCTCACATCTCGCAGTAGAATCAGAATCATGGCAAGTGGAGACAATGTTTTGGACCTTACTACAACAAAAAAGGATGAACAACGTTTGAAAGTCCCGAAAAGTCATTTTAAAGAGTCGGCTCAGGTAAGAGAGGCGAGAATAAGACAAAAATACTACAAACTGCAAAGGCTAATACCAGGAGTGCGATTGGGAGAATCAAGGACTAGAACTATCGATATGGCCGCCGACTACATCAATCAACTACTTATTGAGTTAGCCATAAAGAATGAAAGAATACAGCAGTTGGAATATGAATGCAAAAGAATTCTACTACAAGAAGATGAAGAACCTATGAACTGTGTAATGAAAGACAGTCAATAAAGAAGAAGTGGAAGAAGCTACAAAATTATTTAAAATTTTATGTGTTAGTAAAAACAATTGGTTATTAATGGGACTTGATATAAACAGTGATGAGGTTAAAAAAAAAAAAAAACAATAAAACAATAAAAAAAATTGACATTTAATAATTGGCTGCTAATTTGGACTCACATTAGAGAGTGGGGAATAGATCACTTTGTGGTAATGGACTAACATGCCACTTAGTGCTTTATTCCCCATTCTCGCTTTAGGAGGTGTTGACCTTGACCTATTAAAATAGTCATATAAGTAGCTACACAAGAGCGTCTCCTTTATTCATTCGGAATGGCTCCCGTGGATAACACTGACTATCCTAGGAAACCTATTTTTGAAATATTATATAAAATTCAACAAGAAGATCTCGGCATGGGAGATTCGGATGACGACAACTCAGAAGTGGAAAGTGTTGACAGTATGGAAGAAGAATTAACAAGTGAGGCACCTGAAGATGTGCAAATAGACTTGACAGAGAATGAATACCCATCACCATTGGAATTTGAAGATGTCCATCATGAAACTCCAACATCTAGTCACGATCCTGATGTAGAACCAATACGTCAAAGATTGGTTTTCTGCGCAAGACGATTATTCCCGTCAGATAGCGAAGAAGAAGAAGAAGAAGAAGAAGATTAAAATTGGTGGGGGTAAGATGGCATAAAAAGGCGGTATGAAGAGGACGCGTTTCATTTACCTGTTAAATTTCAAAGGGTAAACATCGCTAAAATGCATCGTTGTGAGATATGTTTAGAGACTTATGAAGATGAAATATTGTTAGACATTCATAAGGAGTTGTATCACAATAGAAATGAAAATTTTACAGTAAGAGAAAATAGAAACATATCTACAGAAGAAGTAACAGCAGGACCATCTAATACACTACCAAGTTTAAGTATTCACGCATTACCCGGTAAAGTGGTGATGCATCACAAAATTCAAAACGAAAATCTGGAATTAGAACAATTTGTTGCTGAAGCTAAACCAATTGTGATCAAGATTTTAAAAGAAGAACTAAAACGATTAAACTTTATTAAATTTGGTTTGATTTTAGACGCCATGTTTATCAATGTAGAAGAAGAAATGTCACCAAGAGGATTTATAACAAAAAATCGAACCATAATGGCTAATTCGGATATTGATTCAATAATAGAAGATTGTTTTGAAGAGATTTTGACGAAAATTCAAGAACACGAAGGAAGAGGATCAGGTTGGAGTCTGGTTAGCGTCGTAGGTATGGACATAAGAGTTCACAAGCATGGTTATGGGCTGATGGGCAGCAGTTATATTGCACTCCCGAAAAGGATCAAAGATACAAAATCATGTGTAAATGTGGAAAATGAAGATATGGAATGTTTTCGATACGCCATGACCTCAAAATTTGTGACACGCCATGCGCAAAGACCTGGCGTCGAATATGAAAACTACAGATATAGATATAATTTTCAAGGTATGTCTTACCCGGTAGGGTTGAAGTGTATTTCAAAATTTGAAAAACAAAATCCCGGAATATCAGTTAACGTATTTGCTTTGGACAGTTCCAATAAAGTTTATCCTTTAAAAGTGGTGAAGAACGAGCTTGCAGATCATACGGACTTGTTGTTACTTACAAAGGATGAAGTGTCACACTACGTATGGATAAAATCATTTGAAAGACTCGTCAACAAGCAGCTATCAAAAAATGAACATAAAAAAGTAATTTGTAAAAGATGTTTTTGTTTTAAAGAAGAAAGAAATGGAGGCCGAAATTGGTTACAAGAACATAAACAACTGTGTAATGAACACTTTGAAGCAAAGATTATCTTACCACCATTAAGTAAATCATACTTACAATTTGAAAAGGTGTTCCATCAGTATCGCATTCCTATAGTGGTATATGCTGATTTTGAATCAACACTTGTCCCTATTGAAGATGAAAATGTTGAAGCAAGGAAGAGTATAAAATATCAAATGCATAAGCCTAACAGTTTTTGTTTATTGGTTAAATCTACATTGGCTGAAGAACATTTAAATGGGTACGGATTAACGTCAAGACCCGTGGTGTACCGTGGTGAAGATGTTGCTGCGACATTTCTTGATCATCTATATGAAATAGCTAGGAATGTAGAAAATTTGTATAGTGATATTGTGCCAATGATACCTATGGATGAAGAAGAAGAAATTCAACATGAAAATGCCACCCATTGTTTTTTATGTAAAAATGAGTTTACTTTGAATAACTACAAAGTTAAGGATCATGATCATCTTACAGGATATTATAGGGGTGCGGCATGTAACGGATGCAACATCAATTACAAGATTCCTAGAAATATACCTGTAATACTGCATAACCTTAGCGGTTATGATGGTCATTTTATAATACCAGAATTGGGGAGAGATGACGGTGCGATTGATGTTATCGCGGAAACAACTGAAAAGTTTATAAGCTTTAGTAAGAAGATTGGAAATATAAAATTACGATTTTTAGATTCGTACCGGTTTATGCCGTGCAGTTTATCGAGACTTTCAGAAAATCTCAGGAAAGAAGATTTAATAGAAACAAGAATGATTGTAAATAACGATAAATTGGATCTAGTTCTTCGCAAAGGTGTTTTCCCTTATGATTATATCGACAGTTTGGAAAGATTTGAAGAAACCTCACTTCCACCTAGAGAAGCTTTTAAGAGTAAATTATACGAAGAGGACATCAGTGAGGAAGATTATCAACACGCTTGTAAGGTATGGAATGAATTAGGGATGAGAACTTTGGGAGAATATTCAGATTTCTACGTTAAATTGGATGTGACACTATTATGTGACATAATGGAAGAATTTAGGAATACCTGTTTAAAAGCATACGGATTAGACCCTCTTCATTCGTACACAGCTCCCGGACTGGCATGGCAGGCCATGTTAAAAGAAACAAACTGTAAACTTCAACTACTAACCGATATAGATATGGTGTTGATGATAGAGTCTGGTATCCGAAGAGGATTAACGCAAAGTGTAACCAGATATGTAAAAGCCAACAATAAATACCTCCCCAACTATGACGCGTCACAACCAAGTACATTTATAGGTTATTTTGACGCGAATAACCTATATGGATGGGCTATGTCAAAACCCCTTCCATATGATAATTTTAAATGGGTTGATCCAAATTCGATTGATAACATCGCCGATATCCCTAAACACGGAGATACCGGTTACATCTTTGACGTTGATTTTGAGTACCCCGAACATCTTCACGACCACCATTACGACTTGCCGCTATTAGCAAAAACAGAAGTATCTCCGACTGGTAGATGGCCGAAGTTAATGATGACACTCACCAACAAGACGAGGTATGTAGCACATTATTGGACAGTACAACAAGCGTTAGAGATGGGATTAAGAATTACCAAAATTAATAGGGTGTTACAATTTTCTCAATCCTGTTGGTTGAAATCCTATATAGATAACAACACTAGAAGAAGAACAGCGGCAACGTCCAATTTTGAAAAGGATTTCTTTAAATTGATGAATAATGCTATATTCGGCAAAACATTAGAAAACTAGAGGAATCACAAAGATTTAAGATTGGTTAATGATGCAACAAAATTACAAAAGTTGGTCCAAAAACCAAACTTTGCATCTTCAATAATTATTAATGAAAACCTTGTTGCCGTTTCTATGAACAAAATTTCAATTAAGATGGATCGCCCTGTTTATGTCGGAATGTCCATTTTAGACATATCAAAAACTCATATGTACGATTTTCATTATAATAAAATGGTGAAACATTATGGAAGAGAGAACATTGGAATCGCATACATGGACACTGACGCATTCATCTATTGGATTATAACCAATGATATGTATGAAGACCTACGCACTTTTATTTATAAAGATGATTTTGATTTTTCTGACTATCCGCAACACCATCCTAACTACGACAATGGAATAAACAAGAAAGTTTTAGGAAAATTCAAAGATGAAACCAATGGTGCGCCTATGGAAGAGATTGTGGCTTTGATGTCCAAGCTTTATTCGTTTCAACTATACATAAGTGAAAAAGAAGAACATCAAGTTGTGAAGAAGGCAAAAGGCATTAAAACATCATATCTAAAGAAGAATGTACAATTTGAACATTTTAAAAGATGTCTGTTTGAAAATATAGAAACCACAGCAACTTTTAATACGATAAGAAGCTTCAACCATCAAGTTTACAGTGTTAAACAAACCAAATGGGCGCTAAGCTACAAGGATGACAAGAGGCATATCCAGCAAGACAATATACACACTCTTCCCTTTGGACATTATTCATTAACTCCTATCGACCAATAAAACCTGTTCTTCGTCCTTTCACCTACTTCCTTTTTTCCTTTCCGTAAAAAAGAGGGGAGCATGGCAAGCCCAATGCCATGCCCCCTCTTTTTTACACAGCTATTATTCGGCCTTGACCCATATTTGTTAATAATATAAAAGAAGACAAACCAGTCTGAGGATTAGTATTTTTTCAACCGGCGTGGAAACAACATCTAAGAATGGAAGGACTGAAGGATAAGATTGTACATGAACTTCATAAACCGGCAAGAAGAAAATTTCCAAGAAGAAATACAGTTATTAAAGGAATGAACGATCTCTACCAAGCCGATCTCATCGAAATGATACCGCATAGTAAATTAAATAAAGGATTTAAATATATATTAGCGATTATAGACTGTTTTACCAAGCTCGCTGACGCTTTACCGCTTAAGGACAAGAGTGGGAAAAGTGTTACAAAAGCTATGGAAACGGCTATTAAAAGAAATAAACTTGTCATAAAACATTTACAAACTGATGATGGAAAAGAATATTTCAATAAGGAATTTGCAACATTAATGAAAAAATATAACATAAATCATTATTCTACAAATTCGGAAGTCAAAGCTTCGATAATAGAACGATTCAATAGAACGTTGAAAGGAGCGATGTACAAAACATTTTCCAAACGAGGATCGTATGTGTGGTACGATATATTACCGCAGCTTATAAAAGAGTACAATAACAAATATCATCGCACTATTGGTATGAAACCTATCCAAGTAAATAGCGGCAATGCTAAGCTTGTTTTGGAGCGTATTAAAAAAAATACGGCTCCCAAAATTGAAAGATTAAAACCTAAAAAGTTTAAAGTAAACGATAAGGTGCGTATAAGTAAATACAAAGGGGTTTTCAGTAAGAGATATCTACCAAACTGGACTAACGAAGTATTTACAATCTACAAAGTGCAGCCGACAATACCAGAAACATACATTTTAAAGGACAACAAAGGTGAACTACTTCAAGGCGGATTCTATGGGCATGAACTATTGAAATCAACAGTTGGCGATGTATATCTTGTCGAAAAGGTTTTACAAAGAAAAAAGGATAAAGTTAAAGTCCGTTGGTTGGGATTTGACAAGAGTGAAGATTCTTGGATTCCTACAAAAGACTTGGTATAATACTTTGATAACTCATTATGTGTTCAACCTTTAAACAAGATGGATATTGTACAGCAAAAGGAACGATTTAATATTAATAACATAGATGAATTGACAGTGGATAGTGACAAGTTAAACCGTGGTAAACATGGGGAATTACTACCGAACTCCATAAGATGTTTAATAACCGGTCCTTCAAATTGTGGAAAAACAAATGTTGTTTTTAACCTTATAACTAATCCAAAAGGACTACGTTTTAACAATATATACATTTTTTCAAAATCTTTGCAACAACCTAAATACCAGTTGTTGGATAAAGTATTAGCGAGTGTACCAGAAGTAAATTTCTACAAGTTTAATGCCAGTGAAACAATTATGCAACCAAACGAAGCTAAACCATTTTCTGTATTTATATTTGACGATGTATCATGTGAGAATCACGACACAATCAGAAGTTATTTCGCAATGGGAAGACATCATAATATTGACAGTATTTATATTGGTCAAACCTACAGTAAAATTCCAAAACAACTTATAAGGGATAATGCTAACTTGCTGATAATATTCAAGCAAGATGAAACAAATTTAAAACACGTATATAACGATCATGTCAATGCGGATATGACATTTGATAAATTTAAAGAGATGTGAGGCAAAGCGTGGGCTGAAAAGTACGGCTTTCTCGTAATTATGAAAGATGAAGCTATAAAAGATGGAAGATATCGGATAGGGTTGGACAAATTTGTATTAATCCATTGATTGAACGGCGGTACGTCTAGTAATGAATCAGACTTCACAGTGTAAACATGGTGAATCAGGAAAAACTATTGAAAGAAATAAAATCACTCAGCGATTCTATTAGGATGAAGAATCGCGCATTAAGGATGGGTTTAAGTGAACGAGAAGAATTTCTGGAGACTACATTTAAACCTATTACGGAACCATTAAAACAGATATCAGAGACCATTGGTAAACCTCGTTATGAAGGAGATGTTTTACTACCAGTTTCTAAACAAGAGGTACAAGCTTTAAAAAAAGACGACGATGATTCATATACAAGTGCTAGTGAATTTTCGCAAGAAGAAACAAAAGAAGAAGAAGAAGAACCAATTATTAAAAAAGAAGAAGAAGAAGAAGAAGAACACCCAATACCTGAAGCAGAAAAATCCATTCCAAATCTAACTCAATTGAGTAGCGATATATTACAACATGGACCTCTTGGAAGGAAATACATAATGAAAATGTTACATGACATGAAAGCTAACCCTAATTTAAGCAAATCACACGTATACGGAGCAAGGATTGATGGGAATGAATTGAAAATCGGTGATTCAAAGCTTGAAATAACTCAGGACGATTACATCATTATCGGCGAGCATAAATATAAAGGAACAAAAGGGTTGTATGAATTAATTTTTAAAAACATACCACTAAGGTATTCAATCAAAGATTTAAATGTTTTTAAAGAAATTCTACAAAATACCAACGCTCATAAAAGGAATTACTCAAAGGATGCGATGATTAATCGTTCACGTGCAACGAAATATAACATCGTTATTAAAAAGCTATTTCCACCACGAAAATTGCCAACATTGCGTACCGCACCGGCGCTAAAACAACCGCTAAAAAGAAAATCTTTATCACTTATGGATTTATCACTTCTTGAACAACATGGGAAAAAGAGTAAAGGAGATACTTCAACATCTGGTAAAGGACTTATGAAAAATCTGTACAACACAAATGTGATCTACTACAGAGACATCAATAAATTGGTTGACAGGATGAGACTATTACATGAAGCCATGGAAGCCGGTCATACGGGATTAAATAATGAATGGGTGGCTCTGGTTGATGAACTTAGGAATCGCGGCATAGTCGTATAATTGCCCGCGGATATAAAAGAGTTGCAAGCGTATAATGTATCAGTTCTAACATGAGTGTCGACAAGTTCGGACGGTACTCCGCGTTAGGGGTGCAAGTCGGAGAAGACAGAAAAAGAGGCGGTTTACCACAAACTCCTGAAGGTGACTATAACATAAGTAATAAACGTTTAAAACTAGTTAAAGATCCAGAAGAAGATACTGATGGAGCAAATTTAAAAACAGTTAAAGAAGCTACTTCTACATCATTGAAATTAGACAAGAATACTTACGATATCAAATCGCATAGAATAATTAATGTTGGTAAACCAACTGATAGTTCTGATGCAATTAATAAAGAGTATTTATCATCTGAACTTTCAAATACTTTAAAATTGCAGTGGGGTAATAATTTAAAAGATGGACAGACATATGATGCTGGGAATCATAGGATAACAAACGTGGCAAATCCAAAAAATAATAAAGATTCAGTTAATAAAGAATATTTACATTCTATAATACCGGAAAAGACTCAACGCGGATTTTCTTTTTATAAATTTATAATAAATGACATTGGATACCCAAAGGAAGACGGCGATGCTGTAAACCTGAAATACATCAAGGACAACTGTATTTTACAAGATGGTGATGAAATCGATTGTCATGGGAAAGTGTTGTCAAATGTAAAGTTCGCTTCTCAACCAAAAGACGCTGTTACTATGGAACAATTATCTAAAGAATTAAAAAGGGGAACATCAAATTTTGTAAAACATGAAGATGCCGTGCTAAAGCGAGGAGATACATTTATACATGGAAATGAAAAGTTTGATTTAATGCAAGGAAATAATGATGAATGGGATGCAGGACATAAAACAATAACAAATGGAAAATTTGGTATAAAAGATACAGATGTACCTCTAATGGTGCAAACATTAATTGCGAGTGGTGGTACATTAGGTACATACAATGGTCGTAATAGAAGAATAAAAGATATTTATCCTGGTTATGAAGATGATGATTGTGTTACATTAAGACAAACAATAACTTGGGATAAACACTTTGGGACCAAATATGATGCAAAGATGAAGAAAATAATTAATATTTTACCAGGAGAAGATTTAAATGATGCTGCTACTATTGGACAAGTCATAACAACGTCGAAAAGTGATTCGACTGCTTACACGTGTAATGATAAACGTATTATGCAGTTACACGATCCCCAACATCCAAAAGATGCTGTAACTTTAGACTGTTTAATAAGAATAGTGGGCAATTTACTTATCGATACCCACAATCATATAGCTAGTACAACGAGTCATGTGATGATTCAACCCGATGAACGAGAAGCTTGGATTAAAAATAGAATCATAAATCAGTATATAATTAATTTGAATAATTAAGTATTTAAATATGAAAATTGTGCACGAGTTATTCATTCGTGTAAAGCATCTCGTAGAGTAAACACGCCGGCTATATAAGACGATACAATGAAGACCGCACCGCTCAGTCGTCGTCAAGACAGCGTCAAGAAAGGACGTGGTATAACATCAGCCGCGTTATCCCTGCTCAGACGGATTCCTGTTGGTGCTGTTCTAAATCGAGCGATAGACGCTCTACCATACGAATTTCATCTGCCCGGAGGTTATCAATATTGTGGACCCGGAACTAAGTTGGCAAAACGTTTAGCAAGAGGGGATCCTGGAATTAATAAATTGGATCAAGCCTGCAAAGAACACGATATAGCGTATTCCAAGTTTGCAGATTCAACGAATAGATCGATAGCGGATAGAGTGTTAGCGGAAAAAGCTTGGCAAAGAGTGAAATCAAGTGACGCAAGTATTGCAGAAAAAGCAGCCGCTTGGGCAGTTACTACAGCCATGAAGGGTAAAACAAAATTTGGTGGCGGGAAACGTCGTAGAGGACGGCCTGCAAAGAGAAGAGCTCCCAAAAGAGGTGGAAACATTAAGAAAAGACGTCGTAGGACTCGTAAAGCAAAGGCGAAGAAAACTTCCGTTTGGTCGATGGTAAAAAACGGAGCAGGTCTATACCTAAGACCGTACCGTGTATACTAAATAAGAACAATCAATTGATAATTCCAAATAAAGCCTTGACAAATTATCAATTATCAAATTATGTGAAATGTTTAAGAATACCATTTTTTAGAGGAGTTTTTATGAAAGACGCATTACCAAATGAAATATGGAAAAATGAAACTGGAATAGTAAATTTGGATTCCACTCATGGTCCAGGAACTCATTGGGTATGCTATAAAAAACTCGGACAGAACGTTTACTACTTTGACAGTTTTGGCAATCTACCACCGCCGAAAGAACTTCAACACTATTTTCGGAACTCCGAAAATATATTTTACAATTACAAAAGAGAACAACCCAACAATACAGAAATATGTGGACATTTATGTTTGGAGTTTTTAGCGAAAAGCGTCAGTCAACTTTGAGATGTCATCGTATACAGTGTCACTGAGTGGAAATTCATCCACACTGAAAAGCACTCTTTTCCCGGCACTACGTTTATCCAAGGATAGACTGTGGGAAGCTGCACTATTGGATTTTACTACGTACAATTCAATTCCCAACGTCACGGAGGGAAAAAACAATTTACTACATTATTACGAGAGTAAAGATGAAAAAGGAAATTATTCGCAATTGAAGGTAATAACTTTATCTACCGGATCGTATGAAATAGACGATATAAACCAAGTATTACAGAAGCAGCTAGGAGAAGAAAATATCAGTATAAAAGGAAATAACAATACTTTAAAAGCGGAAATCACTTCAAAGTATTATATAGATTTAAGTTTAGAAAATTCAATTGGTAGTTTACTGGGATTTTCAGATAAGAAAAGAAAAATCTTAGATCCCGGACCTACTCATACAGGTGATACCACAGTAACAATATTAAAGGTTAATAGTATTGATATAACATGCAATATCATACACGGATCGTATAGAGACGGGGTAAACCAACATATTTTACATACATTTTATCCAACAGTGGCTCCCGGTTTTAAAATAGTTGAGAAACCACAAAACCTGATATACCTACCATTGAACACCAGTTTCATTTCGGACATCGTACTGAACATATCGGATCAGGACGGTAACAGTGTTGACTTTAGAGGAGAAACCATTACAATACGGTTACACATAAAAGCGGTGTCATAAGTTCAACATGGGATTGACATTTAAACCGCAACGGAAGAGCCGAGACCTCAGTAGCTCTTCAACATTGGACGAGTTAACACCGGACAACATTCGTTTCCTGCAAAAGATCGGACTAAGACTTACCAACGATGGATATCCTGGATATATCTCAAGGGCCGACGTTCGACGAAACACTATGGGAGAAGGAATATCACACGCACAACCCTTACACTTCATCAAAATTAAACAATAACGATGAAATAAGGATCCCCATTCAACAACAGGACATTTACACGTTACCGTGTGAAAGTTACTTGTACATCGAAGGACGGGTATTAAAATTGGATGGAAAAACCGCTTCAACGGTTCCTTTTATAAATAACCCGATGGCATATCTTTTTGATGAAATAAGATATGAAATATCAGGAGTGACGGTTGATTCGACAAAAAAGGTCGGTCTAACAACGACGCTGAAAGGATTAACATCATTAACACCGCATGAGAAAAATTCAATAGTCACCGCCGGATGGGTTGCTCCCGATAAAGACACTATAACACCGGATTCCAATGGTCATTTTGACTTTCATGTCCCTTTACGTTTGCTTTTGGGATTCGCTGAAGATTACAGACGGATAATAATAAATGTCAAACAAGAATTGGTATTACTCAGATCTTCAACTAACAAGGACTTGATACTTGCAGACCCTGGAACTACGGAAGCCAAACTGGAATGGCAGCTACAGTTGGATAAAGTCGTGTGGAGAGTACCGCATGTCAGATTAGCCGATGAACACAGAATCGTATTGTTGAGAAAGTTGAAATCTGACCGTGATATCGTCATGCCGTTTAGAAGTTGGGAATTCCATGAATATCCCACACTACCTCAAACAGAGCGTCAAACATGGGCTGTCAAGACGTCCACTTATCTAGAACGGGCACGGTACGTAATACTCGGTTTCCAGACTAAACGAAAAGATGTTATAACTTCGCACGCCGGTCAATTTGACCATTGCAAAATAAAGAATTGTAAAGTTTTTCTAAACTCTCAATTCTTTCCTTATGACAATCTAAATGTCATGTTTAGTAAAAAACGCTATTCAATCTTGTACGATATGTATGCGAGGTTTCAATCGTCATATTACGGGAAGACAAATACACCGCTATTATCGCCGGAACAGTTTTTCTCCAAAGCCCCAATAGTCGTTATCGATTGTTCAAAACAAAACGAATCCGTGAAATCGTCCAGTGTGGATATAAAAATCGAAATGGAGTTTGAAGAAGCAATACCGGACGGAACTTCGGCATACTGTTTAATTATACATGACAAGATAGTGACTTACACTCCATTAACAGGAATTGTTAAAAATGTGTTGTAAAAAAACTGTTTTTTTTTTTGCGGTCGACGCAAATGTTATAAAAGGGGGGAAAGAGAATGAAAATCTCATTATATTTCTGACCGTCGTATGGGAAGCATCGTCCGCAAGATGAGCTCTCCTACTGCAAATACTAACGAAGAAGAAACTACTCCTCCCATGGGTGACAATAGTTTGGATATAGAAAAACAAGTCGAACAAGAAATGGACGAGTTCCTCAAGTTTAAACATAAGAAAAAAGAAGAGGAAGTTGAAAAAGGAGTAAAAAGAAGAAAGATCGATGACACCATCTCCACCAATATTTTGACAGAAGTATTTCTCAGGATCTACTATCCCATCTCTTCTTGTATGACAAAGAGCGTGTCCGCCGGAGTTATAAAATCATTGGATTATTCACCAACTGTTATTTTAAATCACGGATCTAAAATGGTGGCCTTCACTGAAATTTCCTGGGAATCGTTTAGAAAACATCTACATCTTTTGGGATGTTATTTGAGTAACAACACATTTGGAAGAAGGACAAAATTAAGTCTGCTGGAATCCAATATCGAAATCGATATAGTGAAACATCGAGGTGGACAAATCGTCCGCTTTCGAGATTTAACCAAGCATGAGATGAAGATACACCTGACAAAAGATGAATTCTACAGTCTAAGTTGTGCTACCGGTCCTGTCACAAGATATCTAAAACAGCTAATATTTTCAAGTGCAATTATAAAAGAGTATCTAACCGATACATTGGATAGGCAACCGTATGTGCCGATTCTGTACGGTCCCGTAGATACGTCCATCTTCAATAGGATACCTCATGAAGTTGACATGTGGAGACAGTTGCACAACTATCAGACTAACTACAGTATAGATGAGCAAGCCCAAGAGGTGAACGAAGAAGGCTCATTCAATAATTGATAAGTGTAGACCCTCGGGTATAAAAGAGCGTGCACCGCGGTTTTGCAAACAGTCGTTTACCAACCTTCGTCATGAACAAACGAGTTTCGTTTTCTAACAAATCGGAAGTAATGGAAGTGAGACGAGGTATAATTGAATTCCAAGCGTTCCGCGGTAACGACGGAAGTTTTATCATAAAAGAGTTAGTAGTTTTAGATATGAACACATCTGTAGTTTATCACTATTTATTCCAACCGCCACTACCGTTTAACAGATTAACTACCAAAGCGAGAGTAACGAACAAGTGGTTGATGAAATACTTTCACAACTTGAGATGGGATGAAGGTTTTGTACACTACAGTATGATGCCGCAAATCATGAATCATTACTGTAAAGAATTTAAAATTATTTACACAAAAGGAGTGGAAAAAGCCAGTTGGATACAGAAGTTTACAAACCACGAAGTGTTAAATGTCCAGGTGGACAGGGATTTCCAATGTCATTTCGGCAACATTTGTATTTCATCGAAAAACTTTAAACATCGTCAATCGCAATGCGCCTTGAAGAACGCTTATCGCTTGAACGCGTATCTCCAACAGAGTGGTGGGGGATGGGAAGGGTATAAAAGCGAGGGGACAACCATGACCGGGCATGAGTATTACTCTAGCCACCGAGCAGTCAACACCTCACACGCAGATTCGCAAGACTAAGAATATTATCAACGAAAAAAGAAGAAGTAAAAAATGGCAACGCAAACATTTTTACAATCGCTTGTCGATCAGTTCAACAAACATTCCAAGTCCACAATCCTACCCACTAAAAGATGTTCGGAATTGAAGGAAGAAAAGCATTACATCATCCACACCATCAAGAAGATGGAAACAACTGTCGGAGACGCCATCAACTGCACGCTGAGTGAAGCGCCCTACTCGCCTGGTGATGAACCGAAGTTTCAAATCTTTCTTCCCAAACGCTTCGTCCAACTTCTGCAGAACGAAGATCTACGCCTCATCCATCCCGGAGCTCTCTACTTGGCGTCCCACGGTCCGAGCGGAAGTAATTCTACAGAGCTCACGCTTCACGTCATGCCTAACGCCAACAGTTAATCTGTAATTTCATATTGTTCTTGTAAACTTTTGTAAAATATTTCTAAATAAATGAATAACAATAAAAAAAAAAAACAAATATAAAGCAGCATATCGGTATGTGTTTGTACACATATCGGTATGCTGCTTTATATAAAAAACAATTTCGGGTGACCTTGACCTAGTTTCAAAAACTATATAAATGGAGCAATGTCCGTAAGAATTCCCTCAGTCTACGACTACCTTCAGTGCTGTACACATCTCCGTTGGTGATTGCACAATGTCTCTCAAGATCAAGTGTGCATCATACGATACCTCCACTATTACAACTTTGAACAGCTCGACAATTTCACTAATGAATTGCGAGTGCTTCTTGCCGGTGGTTATCACTTGAACGTTGACACCTATGTAACAAACAAGAGGATGTTCTCCAAACAGAACTTCTGCGATGAAGAATTGTTCTTTCCCACACAGGCGGCGACAACATCCGCTCCATCTACTCAAACCAATGTCAAATTCCACAAATACTACTAAATGACAAAGCATGACGTCAACAAGGGTTCGCTGTAAAATTTCGCTATAAAACGAGGGATCAACTCCAACAGAATCATCATTTGCTCTCCTACGGTCGCAGCGATAACAACCACTGCCGCCATGTTATACCGAATGATGATTGAATTCAATGGAAAGATCTACGGAAAGGACTATAGAACCGTAGAAGACATGAGCGCCGATCTCAGTGTATTGACTAGAGAAGGGTTCCAACCAAAACTGATCCTGAAGTTTCCAGAAGTGCACCCGCTATCCACTGAAGAACTCATCGCCATGGCTAGAGCGAACAAGCAGGAACAGGAACAGAATATTAAGAAAGAACCTAAAGAAGAAGAAAAGGACAAGCCAACATCATAAATAAAAAAAAAAAAAAAACATCTTACATTTGTAAGATGATCTTTTTTAAAACTCCATTTGGATGACCTTGAGATTACCCCCACCACTTTTATTGATCTATAAAACACGCTATCCTACACTGTACAACTTCATTTCTTGCCAACACTTGGAAGCGGCAACATGGAGGAGAAGAACAACGAGGACGCACCGCGCTACTGTTGTGAACAGAAATGCACAGATTTAGGAAGATGGATGGTAGACGGATTAGCTTGTACAAAGTGCGAATTCTTCGGATCCTGTTACTGCAAGTGCAAGACAAAGCAACTACCGCCACCAGAATTGCGAACCTTCAAGATTTATAAATCACGATACTTCCACACTTGCTGTCCCCAGAAGTGTATCAAATTTCATCCGCAAAAACTTGCCACTTGTCGAAAGTGCAATGCATATTATAAAGACGACTTTTGTACATGCATCATAAGTGCGTGCAAGTACAGATCAGATTGGTCTTCTGATCCTGTTGAAGCTTCAGATGTATAGCTGTAGTCACTGACTGCAGCCCTTTTTTAAAATTCCATTTGATTGACCTTGAGATTACCCCCACCACTTTTTTTTACAACATATATTCTACGGATCATTCCATACGCTTCTCATTCTTATTTCATTACTCGCACTGACAACAACATGGATGATAAATTCATTTCCTTTCAACATTTAATTACCAACAGAGAAGAGATGGAAGAACTATTCCAAAACTTACTGACAGTCATTGATAGCTATCCTTTAAGATGGATCAACATCACGGTGCAATATGTCAATCCTACCACAATATTTTCATCCTCGTCATCTTCTCCTGGCACCTCCATGTCTTCATCGTCGCAAAGTGCAGAGGAAGAGGAACAGACTACTAATGGTGTTAAAATTGTTGAATTAAACGACGAGGAACAAGAAATGCAAGCTCTGGTTAAATATAAATTTAATATTTAATTTACAAACAAAGTATTACTATTTTCTACATTGTGTTACAGCTAGCGCTTATCTTCATACGGCTCCCACAACCTATCCCGACGGCGTTTCGCGGCGAACTGCGATGACCGAAGTTCCCTCGTTCCCCACCCGGGCTTCGCCCCACCACTGTCCTCCCCCCACTCTTTTCTTCCCCCACCCGGGCTTCGCCCCACCGCTGTCCTCCCCCCACTCTTTTCTTCCCCCACCACGGTACCCCTACCGAATATAGGCGGCCGCCTCACCTCCGCTCGCCATTTGTTCGCCGACTCCCGAACGATGAGCGGCTTTCCTTTAGCGACAAGTACAAATACATTTACCGTAAAGTCGCAACAAGACTTGAAGGATATTTTTGAAACTTTGAGTGACGTAGTCAGCGCTCCCAACAACACCATCACCATGACTGTGGAGATCTCCTACAATTGTCCACAATGCGAGGAGATGGAGAGCGAGGACATCGAACCTGCAGGCGGCACTCCTCCACCTTCCGAGGCTGCACCTTCCGACACAGCTGACGATGAGGTTTAGTCGAAGACAACTGTTTTTTTTTTTTCTTCACCCCCCACCACTCTACAATAAATATGCACTGCATTCGTCTTCGCTTCTCATTTCATCGCCGACTTTCCTACCATCAACACCGCTCCCGTTTTTTCCCCCACAACAAACTAAAAAACACGCACACACAGACATGATGGACGACGTTACGCTCAGATCACGATTGGAGGAGGACAGACTCAGACTGGAGATCAACAGGCTGCAATTGGAAACGGCGAACCAACAAGGCATGGTCCGCCTGCTGCAACTGTTCAAATGCGTACTGTGCATGCTGTGCGTCTACCTCCTTTTCGCCATCACCTTCGGCGTCTACCACTGCGTCAACGGTGCACGACGCTCCAACGCCTCTCTGCACAACAACAACAACGACACTATTTTAATTTAAATTAATTAAAATAAATAAACTAAAAAAAAAAACAACCCTCCCTCGGCCCGCCGCTCCCGCTCCGATCCGACCCGTCCCGAGTCCCCGCCCCGACTGAGCCCCTCGCGGCTCCGCTTTTTTAAAACTCCCTCCGGATGGCCTTGACCCACTTACAAAACACACCCATCACTGTCAACCACACCTGCCGGTTCGAACCGCTTTTCCTTGAAATGGGCCAGAACCGGCAAAACCCCACTACTGACATTCACACAAATTCTTATTGAGTTCAGCAATTGTAGGCTATAAACTACCGCAGAGCGGGATTTCCGCCAAAGTTTCAATACGAGAGTTGCAAATACTCACATTAAACACCCTATAAAAATGATTTTTAATAAAACCATTAGAGTTGTTTTTATTTGCCTCTTATCTCATTAATTTTTTTTGCATGGCAAAAACACTTAATAATAGTAATAACACTCTTAATAAGCAAAACCAAACTGCCCTCCTGACACTGTATTTATTTGGATAAAACACACAGATGTACCTCACCTCAAAGCCTACAACATCCATATGGCGGAAAACCTACGTACTCACCCCTATAGGGTTTATGGGGAAAATTAAAAGAACACCATAACTTGATAATATTTGGTATGTACATTCACTAGGTAGGGTTTAACTGATATTTGCTTACCAACACCCATATGGCGGCAAACCTACATACTCACCCCCATTAGTTTATGGGGAAAATTAAAAGGTGCCGAATATTGATACAGTTTGATATTTACCTTACGTAACTATTACGATTCCTAACAAAACTAACATTTTGTAACAACTTCCTATGGCAGCAAACCTACATAACTTACCCATTCCTATGGTGTTTATGGGGAAAATACGATTTCTCAAGATCGGATGGAAATTCGCTGAGTACGAAGGTCTGCTGCGACGGGGGTATTTGTTAATATTTTTGCATGAAAAGATTAAATTTTCTCTAGTTTTAAGTAATTAATTTCGATAAAACATATTAATATTAATCAAAGATACCAGTATTACAAACAAGTTTAAATATCATTTTGGTGACAGTTCAAAATAAAAAACCCAAGTAAAATTCTTTATTTAATTTATATTCTCATATTGACATATGTATGACATACGGTTATGGTATATGTAACATCATATTTAGCAATCTAAAATTCAGTAAATTTTAATACTTACATTATATTCTCTTTATGTTCTTAAACAAATTTTAAACAAATTATTATTGCATAGCATTACGTGTTCCGGGGAGTTGTAGCCACTTGTAATGGGGGTGTGTTTATGTTCCCATAACAGAGGCTAGAGCTGTGGCCAAATGTCGGTTTAGGAACAGCAACACCTGTCCTGTATACACGATTTGACCTGCCTCTGTCGCTCTACAATGTTACCACAAACAGGACCATCGACGTTTATCCATGTCAATTTGGGCGAAACCAAGCAACAGAATAATAAATTATTTTATTTATATTTTTAAATATAACTGGCTGGGTAGCTGAGTGGTTATAGTGCTCGCCTTTGAATCCAAAGGTTGCCGGTTCGATCCTGAGAAACGTTAGTAGCTTTTTTAAGGTTCGATTTTGGACCCAGTTGCCATTTGTCATTGGGCTATTAATTAATGAAACTTTCTAACAACTTGTCGATGTTAGATAGTACCAAGACTGGGGTTTGGACCGTTTGCCGTCAAAACGTAAAAAATGCCACTGGCGTAGATACACCGAAAATAAAATAAAATAAAGGATATTTAACCATCATTATAAAGCATTAAAAAATATAATGTACTATGGTATTTTTCTATATTTTAAAGTTGTTGTTCTATTTTACCGGTAGTATCAACAAAAGTTAAATTTGCATTGTGATATATTATCAAATATATTGTGATAGTTATCATGCACAAAATTAATTGTTAATAAAATTGGTAAGTGATCATAAATATTACTAGTTTTGTTGTAAAATTTTTGTTATTTTTAGGAATATAATATTTATCGTGACCGCTTAGAAAAATCTTTAAATTACATCCATTTATATCTGGTCTACGACGTTCAATTACCATAAATACCAGCTGTCCGAAAAGTTCTCCCCTTGCCATTTTTTTACAGCTCCATATAAAGAGGTGATTTTTAGTGACCAAAAGGGCAAATTTTGACGTGTTGTCAAAATATTTAACCTCCTCCCTCAATATCCGTACTTTTAAGTCAATTTTTTTATATCAATTACTTTATTTTCATGCCATTGTGTTATTGTGTACATAATTTAAGGACCTTTTTTATTCATTTTAATTTTTTTAAAACGTAATGGCTAGTGAGATTTTTTTTGAAGTTCAATTTTATTCCTATAACAATAACACTAGGTGAACTTGCCTAGTTCATTGTCTGTATCTCAAAATAACTTCAGTAAAACAAATAGCATCCAGGATTAAAGTGTTTCAAAGTGTTTTCATCATAATAACATAAAATTGACATAGGCTAAAGTGTATTTATTTGTCGATAATATTTGCAAATGAGTGTATTGAGTCGTAAATTTCCATTTTCTCGAGAAAACCTTTCTTAGAACGAAATTTTATAAATTTTTATTGTGAATACCATTTTATTTTTTTATTTTAGTTAATTTTTTTGGAGATGCATGCAATGAAAGATTGCTCAAAGTCATTCTTATGGTACTAAGATAACTTTAAATCCCCCTACACCAATAACCATTAGATTTAAATATAAATGTAAAATAATAAAAAAGGTCTTAAAATTATGTATATAATCTAAAATTGACATAAAAGGGGGATTCACTTTTTAAACGTTACTTACTTCCAAAAACAACGATTTTGGAGAGATGGTTAAACATTTTGAGTCATAAAAAGTTTCCCCTAGGTAGAAAAATCCTAGTAATTTTCAAAATGAAGGCAGAAAAGTAAAAATATAAGTTGTTCAATATTTATCATTTTGGGGTATGTTTATTTTTATCTGTAAAATATATTGGTAAATTTTATTGCAATAATCATGAATTACACGTTTGAATTAAAAATGAATTGATACTTTATTTGGATTTATCAATAATTTAAATTATTACTTTGGTAGTATTAAGATGTATAAAAATAAGCTTTTGTTTATTAATGGCCAGTAGTAAATCTACCATAGAAAGCGACATGAAACTGCAATTAGTCGAGTTTGTAGGATTTGCTGGCTAAACAATTAAAACAAGATGGTTGGTTAGAGAACTTGGTAATGACTCTGGTAATCGGGAAATAAGTCGTACGTTATTTATACTACTGTTGATTTTGAAATCTAACTATTTTGACCATGGAAATTTTGTCATTTAAATCCTAGTATTGAAAATTTTATTTTATCATAACATCAAAGTGTACATTGCATTTAGAAAAGTTGTTATCTTTCTTTTCGGATTACTAGGCCTATCATTATGTGTAAATTTTTCTATAGTTATTGCATTTTTAAACAAACCTTCCATTGTCAAGGATTTGGTGGATACCATGGCTACTCAAAAAACTGATAATCACTAAAAGATGAAACTATTAAATTATTACTCATATAAAATTTTATTTTCGTTTGTAGATACAGAACTATAAGGCAGTCATGTTTGGGTGTTGAAATATTGACATTATATTTTAATTTAAGTACATAAACCGAAATATGCAATACTTTCGTATTATTTAGTAATCATAGCCATTTCACCTATCACTTAAAATTTGTGGTTTTTATAGTGTACCCATGGGAAAAAGTAAGGATTTCTGTAATAGGACTGAAGTATTCTACGTCTCTTATTTTTCTACTGATCCGTAATTTTACTCAATAATGGTAATTTATCATCTTATTTGCAAGAAACAAAAAAGGCGTTCATTTTTACTTGGCACTGTCTTGTTATCAATAAAGGACAATATATATCCAAGCTGTAAATCCAGAATCCCAGTCGGCCTAATAGAAAACAATTTGTTCTTCAGAGATTTATTATTCTTTAACATTGTTTTCTTAGAGTCAAATATTTCCCGTAGATATGAATTTCTTAATCATATTGTATTATATTATATTTTACTTCTTTGATATAATTGGTTTATGCCATGGTTTTTTTTATACCTAGGGTATAAGCATAAAACCTATCCTAAATCCCTATCCCTAAATCCATCAAATCTTTCAGAGAACGGCATGAATTAATTTTCTTATATACAATGTCCTGGTTTGTTTAGTCAATAAAACTTTACATAGTTTTAAATTAAAGTTTTTTGTTAATTTTTTATTGTGATTCCCACTTTTGAACTAATCCGATTATATTAACTGGAAATTGATCTAAACAGAAGCAATCATATTTGTTTTACGATTTTATTGCCTCTTTTTTTAGGCAAATCTCCATTATCAGTTATTTATTGTCGGATTTGTCAAAACTTTTTCTTTATGATTATAAAGTGAAACGTTTACTCATTTTTATGGTTTATATATCTTTATAATATTTCATATACGCCAGATCATCTTAAGTTATATTTACTAGCCCTTAAATAAATAAGCTATTACTCTATCATTTAAACCCAGTAAAACAATATAAATGATTATATTTTGTTTTTTGTAAAGTTTTTGATAATTTTCTATAATTTTAACCTATTTAATTATATTCTTTAAAAAATAATACATTGAGGAAACAATTATTGTAGTTGTAGATTTTTTGTGGTGCAACTAATTAACGTTATCTTTTATGATGACACAAGCAATATTTTTCCAAAACGATTATTGTTGCTTTGCTCACAGCCCAAGTGAGCTAGAAGCTCATTAAAGTGATGAAAGGATCTCAATTTGAACCGATCGCAACAAATGACGTCGTCTGTATAACGAACTGCCTCAATTATACACCACCAACAATTGCTGCTACTGTAGGACAGCGCGGTTCGGCATTGCGAGTTTGTCGGCTCTAATCCAATAAATCAATTACTGAGTGAAATTCAGGCGATTTTAATTAATACCACAACTTGGATTTTAACCTACTTAGAATGCAACTTACTTCAAAATCGTTATAATAAAACCATGTAAGACTTTGTTTGTCAATTCTCTTCGATATTACAGTAGATTAAATTAATTATGTCATATTGTATTGCCAACTCGCCTACAACGGATCGACGGGGGCTCCGATCTCATACCCCCTAGTTGGTTTATAGATTCGTTAATGATTTACACAGGTCACGCCCTGGACAGGTTAGTTCCACCAAAGTCCTGAACGGGCAAGTTCCATCGATGTGTTGAAAAGCCAAATTGTCAGTTATAAATTACCCTAGAATAACGCATGATACTGCCTATTCCATATTACCAACTACATGGGCTAGGTCTTCAACGAGTTTGATACGGTACATCATCAAATTGTAGAGGGCCAAAATTGTGTTCTAAATTTTAGGAACGGTTTCTTGAAGAGCTTACACAAAAACTATCTTAAGTTCAACATTGAATTACATAAAGCTTAATTTAAATGTATTTGAAGAAACCGGCGCTAAGTATCATCAAATAATATTTTAATAGATTAAAAGAAATTATGTATATTACAACTAAGATTAATTATAGTCGTTATAAATTATGTTACAAAAATTGTTGTAAGATATTGTACTGAGATAAATGCCCTGTACTTAGAATATTTTTCTTTCTAAATTCTAGTAGAAAAAATGTCAATGTTAAGAAATTGATTAGTCGGGTTTTTATAGCAAAAATCATAGGAACATTGGAACTAAAATTTTCTACTAAATCACAATGACGCAATATTTTTTCAAGTCACATTACTATAAGATAAATTGTGAAACATTTTTGAAGAAACCTGCCATTAATGTTAAAATATGCAACACATTTCCCTGAGGTCTAGGGGGTTATGTGCTAAAATGTAGTGGATCTCACACCTTAGTCACTGGGTGCAATGAATAAAAGAAAATAATCGATAAAAAGGTTAAAAAAAAAACTATTTTAAATCAAGCACTTATAATGAATAAACATCATAAATAAAAAAAATCATGTAAGCAAAATGTAAAATATGCGAAGGAGTCATAATTTATCTTCATTTAGATCACCATTATGTCAAATATTACAAATTATATAATATTTATACAAAACTTTTTTAAATATGTTTTCCATTTTAGATTGGTAAAACAAGGACTTAATTAGACATTTCCACTATTGTGTGACAAATTTGGTTATTGTATATATTTTCAACTTATATACATAGATAACTATCAGGCAATAACATATAATTTATATAAAATCAAACCGATCATATAAGCTTATTCAATAAATTTAACGAGTTATTCCGAGAACGGTTCATTATGAGTTTGAAACCTGGTTTTCAATTCATTTTATGAAAAACTCATGATACATGTTAATTAGTTATCAATTAAAGTAAAACAAAAAACAATATTGGCAATTGAGGCTAACTAAATTAAAGAAAAATATCTATTTGTTGTTGGTTAAAATATAAGGCTAATAAATTGATTCGAGTCTTAAGATTTTATTGGACTTATTGGTAACAAAAACCAGGGGAAAACGGCATCTTTTAATAAATTTCAAAAAGTTAAAGAAGAGGTCTTAGATTATTATCGTAACACTGATGAGCGTCTGTATCAAGACCAACGACAAAGAATATCACATGATAATGTGTCATCTTATATAATGGTGCGAAGTACAATAAGTAAAGTGGGTAATGAACAATGCACTTTAAAATAACCCCCGTCGCAGCACACCTGCGTACTCAGCGAATTTCCAAATTAGTAGTATTAATTTTGACCACATAAAACTGTAAACCAAATAAAATCACATGCTCATAAATAGGGAAATAAATGTATCCTCCTTATGATAAATATAGGGAGAGTATGCAGGTATGCTGCCATGGGGAACACTAAAAGTAGGTTTTTAACATAAAAAAAAATTATTTCGACCATATGAAGCCATTTACTAAGTTTCATCAATATCTGTCCATTGCTAAAGAAGTTTGCCTATTCTCGATATGATTAACATGGGAAAAGAGTATGCAGGTTTGCTGCCATGATAAGCACAAAAACCAAGATTTTTTTCCTATAAATGGATGAATCTCAATCAAATGAAGCTGAATTCCAAGTTTCATCGAAAAATATTGGTTAATAAGTGAAATATTAACACATCCCAACTCTCCATAAGATTAACATTGGAGCTCCAAAATACAATGTACTGTCTTTAGACTTTGTAATATCTCGGTAACCAATGGAGATAGAGCAAAGCTTTAAAATACTAAGTTGTGTGTTTTTGAGCTAAATCCAATGGTAAAAATAAAAATTTAAAATTTTTAAGATTTACATATGAAAAATGCAAAAAAACCCATTTTTGGGGTACAAAACCCCCCAAAACTACCCCTTCCGGTAGGTCGATATGTCTGGTTTACGAACTCATCCAAATAAACGTAGGATTACACATCTCTACCAAATTTGGTCTCGATCGGACCATTTTTACGAGAGTTATCGTGTCTAGGGACACATATATATACATATATATATATATATATATATATATATATATATATATATATATATATATATATATACATATATATACATATATATACACATATATATATAAAACATTTTTAATGGCGATTATTTTTGGTCTCTGGGCACCTAAAAACGAAAAAGTAACATGGTCCGGGGCTTAGGTCTGACCATGAGACCTACGGTAATAGCTTATTCCCTATGGGAAATTCGCTAAAACATCCGGGAATTCAAAAAATACAATTTATTGTTTCTATTTATTTATTATTGTTATTATTATTACTATTTAAAAAAAACCTCGTTTATAATGATTTCGTTTTAGGTATGACAAATGGTATTTTGTCAAATTTTACTAATGTATTATATATATTTAAACCAATTTTCGAAAGATTATTGTAATTTGTTCACCAACAACGCTTACATTTTTTGTTGCAAATACCATTTTTATGATACTGAGCATTCAATATTAAAATACAGTGCAGTTTTTTTCATAGATTTATACATTCAAAAGTTTAAATTTATAAAAATGATGAAAATCGGTTACCTTAAAAAGACGTTTTACACTAGCTGACTCTAAATATATTTTCTGACTTAATAAGTTTTGACCTAAAAAGTAGGCCGTACACCTCTAAAATGCTCTAAAAATGCTTTTCGCGTGGAGAAATAGAACGTAAAGAAGAAAGAAACTCATAGGTCCTCTCCATTTTGTGAATTTTTTATTCGGTGTTCAGTGTTCTAAAGCCACTTATATAGAACGGCATCTAAGGTGAGACCCAGGACTAGCATCGTCCATCAACTTGCTGGCTCCCCTGGCTCCCGGTGCTGTGTAATATCGCTCCACCTGAAATAAGACGAAGGGATGCACTCTTTAGGGAATATACTAAGATCTCATCTGCTCCACAGCTGCCCATACATGATTACCTACCCCAGAATGTGGGCCGATTGAAGCCCAAAAACCACCTCTACGAACAGCCTCCCAGTTGATGTACACAAGATTCACCATCCATACAAACTGGACTTCCTCCTAGGACGCTTTTCAGAAAAACTTCTTGACAGCTGATGCTGTAGATGGTATGAGTCTTTCTCGGAAGCAGTGGACTATACTCAATCGTTTCCGCACTTGAGAGGGAGGACGTACTTATTAGAAGTACAAATGGGAAATGACATAAGACCAGTATGACTGCGAAGCGGAGTATCAAACCATGGAGCATATAGTCGCAGAGTGCCCACTGAGTGCTTTCCCTGAAGGATTGATCGGTCTGCATAGCTCACGTGAATCATAGCAAAGTGAATCGCTGCAATGGCTTAGCGCCCTGGATTTAGATCTATAAAGTGAGATCTTATTTTTATTTTAGTGGTTAGTTTTTTACATATAATCACTCAGGTGCTCTGCACCGTAGAGTTTATTTTCTTATTCTTACGGCTTGGTGCATGTATATATGTACATGTACTAAAGGTTTTTGCAGCACAGGGAGGATGTGGAGCAAGTATTGCTTGAGTTACAAATCCTCTTGTGGAATATTTTTTATGGGATATATATTTTCAGTGTTTAAAAACTTTCATATTATGCATTATACAAATTTTGAGTCTCTAAGTCTGCATCTTCACTGATTTAAGTTTTATGTATAGCTGTATTTTTAAATTACTAAAATTGCTAAATATTGAAAACGTTTTGAATAAGTACCCATATCATGTAATTTATTATCATAGCCATTAAATGATAGTAATTACATAAATTTAATTTACCATCCAAACTATCCTTTTTGGGTGTTGCTATCCGTTAGCTTGTGTTTGTGCACAAAACTGAAAAAAATGAAGTCTGATAAAATAATTATCAGGATTAGGGTCAAGTTTTTATAACATAGGGTTATCTCTCAAATGTTTACCAAAATCCGGAATACATGTGTCACTCTAACTGAAAATGTATTAAAAAATCATATGGAAACAAACAAATATGATTTCTGGCCATATATGAAGTGTTAAATAGCAAGACTATTCAGAAAACAATGTTAAAAAGCTGTTTATGTTGATTCCCATGGACTATAAAATTTGTGGTAAGTTCAACAAATCTTTTTTAGATGTAAAAATAAAAATTAACTTAATTAAGAGTATTGGTTAAGTGTTTATGAAAAAAATATTTTCAGATATTTATTTTTTACTTATATTATTTATTATTTGTTAAAAAATAGAATTAAAATTATAACATTTGGAAAATATAAGCTTAAGGTAACTTTATAAAATCTGATATAATTGTACAATCATTTTACATAAAAAAAAGTACTTTCAATAATACAGATGTAGTGTATTCTAAGCAATCGAAATTGCCAATGTTTTTTAGGGTTACTTTGTCATGATAGTAGACAAAAATACTACTTTATTTTTTGAGGGATACACCGAAGAACTTAATCTCTAAATAATAAGGACTAATAAATGACTTTTGGGGAATGATTATCTATAGACTATTTTAAACTCTTTAAAAGATTTCATTAATGAGTATAGAAAGATTTTTAGTGAAACCAACAACTTATATTGGAAGTTGTTTATCCCAACCGCAATGTACATTTCAATAATTAAAGAGATGATACTTGATATTGTGAAAGACGCTGACGTTGCAGTTGACATTGACACTAACGATGTGGTTAGATCGGTGACAAACTATTCATACAACTAAGAGACGAACCATGGTATCGTGAAAGACACTGAAAAAACTGTTGACATTGAAAATAACGATGAGAGCAGATCGCTCACTAGCTATTCATAAAACTCTCAGAGACGAACTATGAAATCGTGAGAGACACTGGCATCACTATTGACTTTGACAGTAACGATGAGGGCATATCGGTGACGAGATATTCATTCAACTCAGAGACGAACCATGGTATCGTGGGAGACGCTGGAAACACTATTGACTTTAACAATAACGATGAAGGCACATCAGTGACGATATTCATACAACTCACAGACGAATCATGGTATCATTAGAGACGTTGGCATCACTATTGACGTTGACAATAACGATGAGGGCACATCAGTGACAGAGACGCTGGCATCACTATTGACTTTGACAATAACGATGAGGGCATATCGGTGACAAGATATTTATACAACTCAGAGACGAACCATGGTATCGTGAGAGACGCTGATATCACTATTGACTTTGACAATAACGATGAGGGCAGATCGGTGACGATATATTCATATAACTCTGAGACGAACCATGGTATCGTGAGAGATGCTGGCATCACTATTGACTTTGACAATTACGATGATGGCAGATCGGTGACGAGATATTCATACAATTAACAGACGTATAATGGTATCGTGAGAGACGCTGGAATCACTATTGACTTTGACAATAACGATGAGGGCACATCAGTGACAATATTCATACAACTCACAGACGAATCATGTTATCATTAGAGACGCTGGCATCACTATTGACTTTGACAATAACGATGAGAGCACATCGGTGACAAGATATTCATACAACTCAGAGACGAAACATGGTATCGTGGGAGTCGCTGGCATTACTATTGACTTTGACAATAACGATGAGGGCACATCAGTGACGATATTCATACAACTCTGAGACAAACCATGGTATCTTGAGAGACGCTGATATCACTATTGCATTTAACAATAACGATGAGGGCAAATCTGTGACGAGACATTCATACATCTCTGAGGCGAACCATGGTATCGTGAGAGACGCTGGCATCACTATTGACTTTGACAATGACGATGAGGGCATATCGGTGACAAGATATTCATACAACTCAGAGACGAACCATGGTATCGTGAGAGACGCTGATATCACTATTGACTTTGAAAATAACGATGAGGGCACATCGGTGACAAGATATTCATACAACTCAGAGACGAACCATGGTATCGTGAGGGACGCTGATATCACTATTGAATTTAACAATAACGATGAGGGCAAATCGGTGACAAGACATTCATACAACTCTGAGGCGAACCATGGTATTGTGAGAGACGCTGGCATCACTATTGACTTTGACAATAACGATGAGGGCAGATCGGTGACGAGATATTCATATAACTTTGAGACGAACCATGGTATCGTGAGAGATGCTGGCATCACTATTGACTTTGACAATTACGATGATGGCAGATCGGTGACGAGATATTCATACAATTAACAGACGAATAATGGTATCGTGAGAGACGCTGGAAACATTATTGACTTTGACAATAACGATGAAGGCACATCAGTGACAATATTCATACAACTCACAGACGAATCATAGTATCATTAGAGACGCTGGCATCACTATTGACTTTGACAATAACGATGAGGGCACATCGGTGACGAAATATTCATACAACTCACAGACGAACCATGGTATCGTGAGAGACGCTGGCATCACTATTGACTTTGAAAATAACGATGAGGGCATATCGGTGACAAGATATTCATACAACTCAGAGACGAACCATGGTATCGTGAGAGAAGCTGGCATCACTATTGACTTTGACAATAACGATGAGGGCACACCAGTGACGATATTCATACAACTCTGTGACGAACCATGGTATCTTGAGAGACGCTGTCATCACTATTGACTTTGACAATAACGATGAGGGCAGATCGCTGACGAGATATTCATACAACTCTGAGACGAACCATGGTATCGTGAGAGACGCTGGAATCACTATTGACTTTGACAATAACGATGAGGGCACATCAGTGACGAGATATTCATACAACTCAGAGACGAACCATGGTATCGTGAGAGACGCTGATATCACTATTGTCTTTGACAATAACGATGAAGGCACATCTGTGACGAGATATTCATACAACTCAGAGACGAACCATGGTATCGTGAGAGACGCTGGCATCACTATTGACTTTGACAATAACGATGAAGGCAGATCGGTGACGAGATATTCATACAACTCATAGAGATGAACCATGATATCGTGAGATACGCTGGCATCACTATTGACTTTGACAATAACGATGAGGGCAGATCGGTGATGAGATATTCATATAACTCTGAGACGAACCATGGTATCGTGAGAGATGCTGGCATCACTATTGACTTTGACAATTACGATGATGGCAGATCGGTGACGAGATATTCATACAATTAACAGACGAATAATGGTATCGTGAGAGACGCTGGCATCACTATTGACTTTGACAATAACGATGAGGGCACATCGGTGACGTAATATTCATACAACTTACAGACGAACCATGGTATCGTGAGAGACGCTGGAATCACTATTGACTTTGACAATAACGATGAAGGCAGATCGGTGACGAGATATTCATACAACTCATAGAGATGAACCATGATATCGTGAGATACGCTGACGTCACTGTTGACATTGACAATTACGATGATGGCAGATCAAGCTATCGGTGACAAGCTATTCATACATTTCAACGTGATGAACCTTGATATAGTGAGAGACGCTGACGTTACAGCTGACATTGAAACTTACGATGTGGGCAGATCGGTGACGAGCTATTCATATAGCTTAGAAAGACGACCCATGATATCGTAATTGACGCTGACATCACAGTGGACATTAATACTATCGATGTGGGTTGAACAGTGAGGTTGATCAGGTGAGGGTGTATTCATGCAACTCAGAGACGACGAACCATGATATCATGAGAGATACTGGCATCACTGTTGACATTGGCACTAACGATTTGCGTAGATCGGTGACAAGCTATTCATACAATTAAGAGTGACAAACCTTGATATCGTAAGAGACGCTGACGTTATGGTTGACATTGACACTAACGATGTGGGTAGATCGGTGATAAGTTATTCATACAACTGGGAGACAAACCATGATATCGTGAAAGACTTGACGTCACACTTGACATTGACACTAACGAGCTAGTCATAAATTAACTTATTGATAAATATATTTTATTTTGAGCCTTGGAATATAAAACTCTTAGCTACTTTGTCGTATTGTATTAAGTTATTGTATAAGTTAAGTTAAGTTATGTAATGTCAATTTGAACTATACAAATAATTAGTTTAATCTGTAGTTTCCTTTTTTTAATATACCCATCTCATATGTGCATATTGTACATAGGACAAAGATTATTTTTTATAAAAATTAAATCACCCTTTTATACATTTACCCTAAATACTCGTAGTATTTTAATATCGGCCTTTCACATTGGTATTCGGGGTAATACCAAAAAGTAATTGTAGGGTAATTGTATCGGTAATACTTGTTCTTTGGTTAGTAAACATGTTTTTTTATGGTGATGCCATTTAAATAAATCCCCTAGTCTCTGAAAAAATGATTATGACAGAGTAGCTAACGATCGTCCTTACAAATAAAACATAAAAATTGAATATTCGTATTTCGTTATTTTAAGAAGCATAAATATTTTATGATGGTTATTTAAAATTTGCTTTGCTATCAAACAGGTTCATCACCATATGGAACTACTAGACTGGAGCCGGTGGGTATTGTAAGTTACGTTTAGTACAGGAACCCATCTCAAAGTTGGATCATAAACCTACGAAGAGCAAAGTACTTTCCTCACTTCGACATTAAAAATGCAAAAGCAATCCTCACACCTTTACCCATAATCTTGCTGTAGAACCTGTAAATGTGATCTAAAATGTTTATAAATGTTTCTTTAAAAATATATTATATGCTTTGATTTGGCAGCATATTTTTTTTTTAAAAAAACATCTACGCTTTACACACAATACAACATTATAACGGGTGCCCACAAAGTCTTGCCCCGATTTCATAGCTTTATTGTATGGACACCATTAGAGCCACACACATCTTACATATATGTAGTTTTCAAGGGAATTTAATATTTTTTCGTCATTAATTTGTCAATACCTAAGCTCAACTAATTGACCACGATACGGTTTACTAATAATGCAATACAAAATTACACCGCGATGGCCTGACTAACTTGCCAACTCGATCACAACTCATGACCCCTCTGAATATCTTTATGTGGGTTTTTGTGAAAGATTTTCTTTTGTTCTTCATTAGTTCCAAATTTAGAAACTCTAAAATAGAGAATAATAAATGCAATACTTAGTCAGGAAATGTAATTGCAACTATAAAACTATGTAAAGAAACTATGTAAGGAAAACTATAAAAAAGTCGCCTAGAAAATTTACGAGTAACCCAAGGGGCACATTTAGAAGTGTATTGAGTTTGTGCATAGCTGGAAAAAACTTAAGTAGTCACTTGTTAAAACTGAATATAAAACATGACTTTACCACCGTTTTCATAATATTGGTTTTCTTTATCCAAGACTTTATGGACACCCGGTATATTAAAAAATAAAAGCTTGTTTTATTACTGCATCCCAAGTATTCATTGATGCCAGTTTCCCACACAAAAATTTAAGTGGTATCAAAGCTTGCTAAATAATATATTTGTAAATGCATGTATAAATAACCCCATCCGCCTGAATGTCTAACTCTAATATTGATGTTAGTTCTTTAGACTATAGGTTGAACTAGGGACTCGAAATTTTGCGTATACGGTAGATAGCAAAAATTCGCAGAAGGGGAAAAGCACAAAAATCCAATACCCCCTCTCTTTATTTAAACAATTTCAAAATGGTTTTCAGTGGAATTCGCGGTTTTATTTGTTATGCTTTAGCGGGGGAAAAAATTATCATATCAAATGGAGGAATCAAAAGATGTATAACTTTTGTCCTATAATTTTGTTTACGAGCTCCTAAATTATTATTTTGGAATTGTATACACATATTTTAAGCAGTAACTTCACTTCTACAATACCTACACACTTAAAATTTTGGAAATTTATAACGTACTTGGTTACGTTAATCCTAGATCTGGCAATCGAATATTGACTAGTCATTTTAATGTGATTGTCTTTTGGCAAACAACGAGTCACTAGTCATAAGAGCATCATTTTCTTAAATTACTTAGTTCCAATTTACTAAGATATAGATCACTATGTTCTATCACTATATTATATCTTGGCGTTTATTTTCATATACAGGGTGTTTGGTAGTCAGTGTAAAAATTTTAAGGGATTATAATGCATCCCAACCGCAATGTACATTTCAGCACTTAAAGAGATGAAACTTGATATCGTGAGAGACGTTGACGTCACAGTTGACATTGACACTAACGATGTGGTTAGATCAGTGACGAGCTATTCATACAACTAAGAGACGAACCATGAGTAGTGGGGTTTTGCCGGTTCTGGCGCAGGTCAAGGCCAAGCGGTTCGAACCGGCAGTTGTGGTTGACAGTGATGGGTGTGTTTTGTAAGTGGGTCAAGGCCATCCGGAGGGAGTTTTAAAAAAGTGGGAGCCGCAGGGGCTCAGTCGGGGCGGGGACTCGGGACGGGTCGGATCGGAGCGGGAGCGGGCGGGCCGAGGGAGGGGGTTCTTTTTTTTATTTTATTTTAATCAAACCCCATCAGTGATCGTAGAATAGCCTCTACGTCGTTTGCAGCAGTAGTGGTCACCACATCGCTTTGTACCGGGCGGGAGCCGGCGTTCGTTGTAGGCGTGGCGGAACCGTCTGTCGGACGTGCAGTTTTAGCAGTGGTATCCGTGGTGGAAGTCACTTCAGGGGACTGCACCGGTGAACCCTGTTGTGTGTCCATGCTTGCAAGAGAGAGAGAGACGAGAGGTCTTAGGTGTTTACCGTGTGAGGCGATAGAGAGCAATGAGACACGAGTCGGAGGATGTCCGATGATATAGACCCGGTAAGATGATGAAGAAGAAGAACTGGACGGGCCGTCAATAGGCGTGACAAGAGGGAAATGTTGGTACTTCACCATGTCAGTCAAGACTGTCTGTAGAATAGTATCAATAGTGCAAGCGTTGTCAAGTTGAGGTGGTGCAAAATACAACGGGTGAAACCTGAACCGTTTTTTAAGTCTAGCCACCGTACTACGCGGTTTTGAAACTGCAGGTGTAGAATGCCGTTGTAAAATGTGTTTTGTGCGTAAAAGTTTCAGCTGTAAAGTGTGGGAAGCCATGATTTTACATGTGGACCGCTTAATAACAAGCCGGTAAATGGTCAGCGGCCGCGATTGTGTCTGAATATATAGACACTAATTAGCATATTAAGCGGAAACACATTTTAGAGTAACAAGCGTTAGTTATAAAAGCGCCAGAGACTTACGGATAGTACCTCACCCGACCGATGCCGCCACCGAAATGGCACGCGCGCGGCGGCAACCCCCCTTTTTATGCGATCGATGAGTCACGTGGGACGCCCCTCCAACCCCCTCCCCGAGAAAACCGCATAAAAGAGCGAGGTTTGCGAGAGCTCGGTTATTTGTCAGTCGGCTGCGGCTACGGTCACAAGAGTAGGAGGAAGAGACGGATAGTTTTAAGAAAAGTACTAGTAATAGCGGAAGTTAATTAATTAATTATTCAGTTGTAGGATTGCAAGTATCGCTCTGTGGACAATCAAGTGGGGCGACTACAATTGTGATTGAACAGGTAACTATTGTGGTATAGCAATAATTGTAATATTAAACGGTTGTAAAGTGTATAAGCTGCAAGTGTGCAAGAAATGCCCCGTGCACGATCAGGTAAGATTACAATAGTCAATTGTACAGGTGAATCTTATGCTGTAGTGATAACTATAATAGTAGCCGGTTGTAAAGTGTATAACCTGCAGGTGTGCAAGAAATATCTTGTGTAATGTAGCAATAAGTATAATAATAGCAGACGTGCAGGAAAGATTGCGTGCACTACTGCACGGTAAAATCCTGTAGTGTAGCACTAACTACATTATTATGACCGAGAAGTAGCGGTTAGAGTTTAAGTGTTGTTAAAGTAAGAGAGTAATTTGCATAGTAAGGAGGAAACAGGTGTGTAAGAATGGAACCCGCAATTAATCAGCGCGAGTTTCCTGCACTGGTGTAGTGTTAAGAAATAGTGTGAAAATGTTAAGTGTTAAAAAATAAATAGTATGTTATAATAATATGTGCTATGAACTTACGGATTGGTTGTTTACCGCTGGGGTGTCAGCCCTCTATATGGGAGGCGCGCGAGCTTCCCTTCGTTTATATGCACGCGGATGGTTAGTCATGCATGACCCCCCCCCCTTCCGACCGGAACCGGAACCCCCCCCCCCCCCCCCGACGTTACAACGTCTTAGGTATTGCGTGTAAGAAGTACCAACCAGGCCAAGGATTATGCGCATCGGTAATGCTTTTCCAAACAATAGTCTATTGTATGTTAAAAACAACCTGCGTGTACCGCCGTCCTATTTCCGTTGGAACTATAATTAAGCGGCGGAAGAGGGTGGATAACAATCGACGATAATTATGCTGTCATGCGACGGGGAAAGCTGCGGATGTACTTGTCGGCGGATGTAATTTGATGCTATCTAATGCAAATTGAGAGGTACAAGGGTCCTACTTGTCAGCGGATGTAATTTGATGCTATCTAATGCAAATTGAGAGATACAAGGCTCCACCTGCGTTTTGGCCGACCCACATGTAACAAAGCATATCCGTTTGGAATTTTCCATTGACGTTGCTGGAAGGTTCCATACCCCCTTAAACCCCTACCGCGCCCCCACCACTCTGGGAACCGAGAACCACCCCGACGACTATCGCCGCGGCAGTTGGGCTCGGAACTCCGGACGCGGCGCTCCGACCCAACTCAGGGGGCAACTCAAATGTATAAGCGGCCGATATATATTTGAGTTACTCTTGTTGTTAGACTATTACTATTTAATATTTGTTGTGTGTGTGTGTGTGTGTGTGTGTGTGTGTGTGTGTGTGTGTGTGTGTGTGTGTGTCTATGGTTTTTATGCAAAGTGTTATTTGGTTTTAGTCTTAAGAAGTGTTAGTTGTAAGGTTTAACTTGCGCATTGCGATGTTAACATTAAGGTGTGTTATGGTATTATTTATGTTTAAGAAATGTGTTTTTAATTTTAAGTATTGGGTTATGGTGTGTGTGCGTGTGTGTGTGTGTGTGTGTGTCTATGTCTGTGTTCATCTGTGTACTAATAATTTTTTATATTCCACAGCTAGCTGTTAGGATGGGTAGATTAAATTAAAATGTAAATGTAAATTAAAGAAGTTCGATTGAACTTCATTAAATATGGGTGGGACATGCGCGTTGTGCCTTAGGCAGCGCATATTTTTATTGTTTTTGATTTTTGTTTTTGATTTTGGTCAGGCAAAAATATGATTGGGTGGGTTTAGATTAAGGGTGGGAGGTTAGAGTTGCGTCTTGCATTACCTGTTCCAGAGTCCCCATTGTAAAATTGGAATGGTCAAGTCCAGTGCCCAGGCCCGAGGCTGGCTGCCCGTATCACAGACTACCAAACTGGATCGCCACGTGCGTGCGGGCCAAAAATCGGGATCCCTAGCAAGACGTAACTTTTTGGGTTGGGATTGGGAGTGTTTGAGGAACACAGGGTGGTGGAGACGGTCCTGGCCGCCTCCATCACCTTGGATCATTATTATTTTTTAGTGACCTTGACCTCAATTCACTCATGCATAACCCCCCCCCTTCCTCAACCGGAACCGGAACCCCCCCCCCCCCCGAGGTCACTTTCACTTGTTGCGTGTGCTGTGTGATTATTTAAGCGAGGCCGACTAACGGGTCTGTTTATTCTGATTCCAGCCGCCAACGCTGCCTGATTCCAGCCGCCAACGCTGCCGCATCAGAGCCATGTCGACTACTACCACCACTACTTCTACAACTACAAGTACCACTACTACGTCTGCACCTATTGCACCGCCTGTACCGACGAAGAGACTTCGCCTGAAGAATGTGCCGGACCACATGTTGCAGCGGATGGACACACCGCCTTCCTCGTCCAGAACTCCTGCTCCGGCAAACATTCTTCTGCAAGCGATGACTGTTCTTGGGAGCATCTTCTCACCACCTCCGTCACCAACGAACGCGGGGCAGCCTCCAGAAGACCGGTCTGCCGCAATGGGCCCACCGCAGAAGGAGGTGCCTGCAATGCCGCCACCGCAGAAGGAGGTAACGGATGTCCCAAGAACTGCTGAGCCTCTTCGTCCGGATACACCTTTACTACTCAATTCTATTCACTCTTATATTTCCTTGCCACCATTAATCACACCTATTCCTGAATCTACTCCTTCTCGTCCTATCATTCCTGTTTTAGAGCGAAAAAAGAAGCTTTTCAAAATTGCTCCTTCAGAGCGTTATCAATTATTAATGAAAGAGCGACGCAGGGCATTTAAAAATCCGCGTAAATGTCCTGAAGTGCTCTGTAAGGGTCTTAAAAAAGGATCAGTTTGTGGTAAGAAATGTGTTTTAAACGAAAAGTATTGCCGTTTACATGTCGTGAAACACATTTCTGCGCCACAACTGACTGTGGTCTCCCACAAGTCTTACCCTCCCACCAGGCTGAAGAGATTGAAGGAAGGTTTGAGGTACTTTTTTGTAAGTAGAACGGATAAGAGCAATAGAATTGTAATAGGGTGTAACGGCTATAAGTGGGTAATAAAGCTCTCCGTACCTCTAAGAACCAAAAAAGCGATCAATACACTTGATGCAAAAGACTTTCTCTTCAAAGGTGAGGATGGTTGGACTAGGTGGGGGCGAAGTAATTATTAGAAAATCTTAGCTTTTTTCCAAATTCCAAATTGTTGGCAAAAAATAATGGGAGAGAAACCAGCGCTATGATAAGTGCGCTGCGTTTCTCTCCCATTATTTTTTGGCCGCTCTAAGTCCCGTGACCTACTTTCATATGACCTTGACATTGACGAACCCCCCCCCCCCCCGACCGGAACCGGAACCCCCCCCCCCCCGGCGTACGTCCCAAACATCCTTCCCCTGCCAACTTTCTCTTATTTTGCATTGACCTACTTTCAATAAACAGTCGCACACCCGCTGTTGGAACATTGCTCGCCTACCCACTGTACAGCGAACATGGCTCCACTGGATGGTGCATCATTTTACAACAAATGTACTGAGTCCGAAGAAGTTTTGGAAATAGAGGAAGAGGAAGAAGAACAGACATCGGATGAAGAAGAAGAAGAACAACTGATTGATGAAAAACTTAGATGTATAGAACTTGAACCGGACGACACTATTGACCCGTACATCTGGGAAGCAGTACATTGGTTGGAGTCGGGCAGAACAATCGTGATTATATCTCCAATGTTGTTCCTTGGAAGCCCGATTGTGTACATTACGCCGGACACTGCCGAATTCATCTGGCAATGGGGGGAGTCGTTTAATGAGTTCAGGGGAATGAAGAGCATAATAACTGGTTTAACATCACGTTAGTCTAAGGAGGGGTTTGTGAAAACCCGAAAAAACGGTCCTTTTCAGGGCCACCTAATACACAGATTAGGCGTATGAATTGTAAGATTCATACGCAAGATTAGTCATGAGTGGTCACTACATAAGTCAAACTCCTGTGTGACCTTGAACTTGACCCCCCCCCTCCTCTTTTAAAAATTTTCACTGTACAGTGTTGGCGAACGTTATAAAAGCAGCTATCACATGTGTTTGCTCATTATTTGACTTGTTGTTATACGTTAAACATGTATAAGAGACTGGATTCGTTTTTTGCTAAGCACACAGAAGTTTGGCAGCTATTATATAGGTTATTTTTGAAAATTGAACAAAACATAATGAGGGATATGGGCATGGGGGTTAGTGTGTTTGTATACCGTCGCGATGCGTACGAAGTATTGTGTGCATGCCGAGTAAGGATTGAAGTTTTAGAAATACTGTTTCCTTGGATGCTGCACGTACGTAATCTTGTAGAAGGCATGAAGATAGAGGTGGAAGTGGTTGCAATGCAATACAAGCTGTCTGCGGAAGAGTAATTAGAGCAAGGCAAGTTACAAATTTTTATTTTTATAATTGACTTTACCCCCCCCCCTTCCAGTCTCCTATATAAGCGAGGGTTTCACACAATCCTGTTCATTTTTCGTGTAACTGTTACTGGAGCCACACATGTTCTTAAACCATGTCTCCGAGAGATACCACTTTTATTTACATTACTGAAATTGTTATAGATCGTGAGATGGCAGAAGACGAAGAACTAGAGCAAGAGGTAAATATTACGGTTGGACAGTTTTTAGAAGAAATAGTTGGAGAATTTTTAAATTTAAATCAACAAATGAACAATGATATTGGATCCGCTTCAAATTCAAATGTATCCTTTATGCACCAACCGGAAGAATTAACAGAATCTGAAGGTGAAGAAGAACAGCAGTCACAACTTTGGAATGCTGCTGCCCATGTTATTCATACCCCGCAACATGAGGAAACAAATTTGGAATAAAAATGGTAGGGGAATAATGCGGTAGTAGGGTATTTAAACGGTAGTCTGGCATGAGTAAAAATCATTTGAAAATGGATGAGCGAGCGAGAATGTACAAAGTGTTTTGTGAAGAGTGTGATAGAGTGTGGGTACCACCCGCGAACTCCTTCACATATTATTTTCCAATTCTGGACATAGATGATTGTAAGAAAATCCCGGACATCGGTTATAAGTTTGAAAAGGCTGGAATTCTAATTAGTGTTCATGAAAAATTTCATAATGAATATTCAAGGAAATTAGCATTTGATTTCATGTTGGCAAATGAAGATCTTAAATCTTGTGACTATCCTTATTTTCTTTATAACCATCTTGTTAAAAATGGTGCTAGCGTGACCGTTGAAATATGTATTCGTCATTTTTGGGACAACCGGTAAAGTGGTGGGGGAAAGGGGATAAATGTGATGTCGGACTGAAGTTAGTTTTATTTTTACAAGAGCAGCCAGATACGATGCAACGTCCAATTTTGTATCATACGCTTACTTCTGATGCAGAAGAGGAGACCAGCAGGAGAAGAAGTGAACAATCAAGACAAACCCAGGCTAATATCAACATGGAATATTACAGACTTCAATTTCAAATTCCCGGAATGCGACTTGGAGAAAACCGAGTGAAGACTGTCCACGTAGCCGGTAGTTACATTAAATATCTAAAACTACTATTGGAAGAAAAAAAATCAAAAATTAAACAATTGGAAAATGAAAACAATAAAATGAAGAAAGAACTGTTACGTTTGAAAAATGTGTGT
The DNA here is from genome assembly GCA_030545055.2 of Neoaliturus tenellus. Classification (NCBI taxonomy): domain Eukaryota; kingdom Metazoa; phylum Arthropoda; class Insecta; order Hemiptera; family Cicadellidae; genus Neoaliturus; species Neoaliturus tenellus. The sequence continues at coordinate 55,799 of JAQYXR010000706.1, forward strand.
AGTAACGAAGGTGCGGTTGAAGAGGGGGAAGAAGAAGGAAATGAAATATTGGGATTTTAAGTAAAAAAAAAATAAACATAAAATGATAAAAAAATAATAAAATTAAAAATGTAAAAAAAAGTAGAGGTAGAATAGAGAGCGGGGAATAGATCACTTTGTGGCAATGGAATAACATGTCACTTAGTGCTCTATTCCCCGTTCTCGCGTTAATATTGTTTGACCTTGACCTAGAAAGTAGTAGTGGGGATAAGTTATTTAAGCGGGCGGTAGGCAGTAAAACAGTTTAGTACGAATGTTACTCTCATCTACAACACGATGGAGAGTCTTTTTGTTATTTGTTTGAGAAAAATAATTTGTGATGACTTTTTATTTCATCACATAATAAGATCAGGAGAATGTCTTATTCCCAATACGGTTAGAAATGCAATACACGAGTATCGAAGAGGACATTATGGATTCGGCATTATTGTTGCTTATAAATTTGCAGATGGGACCCAGCTTTGTCCAGATTGTGCACGAGTGGCTATAGATGATTGGGACGAATTTGAACTTGAAGGAGGGTACGTTGACCATCGTGTTAAAGCACCACTAATAAGATTTGAAGCTATGCGGGAAAGATGCACAATCTGCGCACAGGTTTTATGTAAATTTATTAGGTGTAGAACATACTAGAGTAACGGTATGGAGGGGAGATCTAACGAAAAGTGGGGAAAAAGTGGTGGGGGTATTGGTTATAAATGTTGCTTGGTAAAGGTTGATTTCATTACTGTCGCAGAATAACTTGAGTAAAGATGTCTTTTTCAGATGGAAATAAAAACTTTTAAAATTCTCGATGAAGAATGGACATTTGTTGCAAACTTTATAAGATCCAAAGAAGATGATGGAAGTTTGATGAAAGTGTTTTGCTACATATTAGAAGGGAAAGATGAACAAGTGGTGAAAGATTATTTAACAAACAGGCAAATATCGTCATCCAGCTCACAATTTATTAAATTTCTAAAAGACAATAATGTGAATGCGAAAGTGGAAGTTTGGTTTTTTGTTTAAACAACATGGTGGGGGAAAATTGAAATGGTGGGGGGAATTGTGTTTAAAAGAGAGTAAAAACACAGTAGGAGTTTCATTTATTTGCTAAAACTCTTAAGAAGAACATTGCAAGAAAAATGGCTGAACCAGTAGAAGATTCAACTCCATCAACAAGTAAAGTTTTACATTTTTCAAGTAAAGGAAAACGAATAACACATCCGGAATTGAGTGCTTTAGGTAAGGAACGGTGCAGGAAAGAAAAAATGGCGTTCTATCAATTGCAACTTATAGTGCCTTCATTGACTGTTGGCAATACCAGGATACAAACATTGATTGGTGCAAAGAAATATATTTTGGAACTGTTGGACAAAATTGAAGTGTTAGAAAACAAACTGAAGACAAATAAAACTACTGGTGTATGGAATCCGCCTAGTGAAATTCCTGTTTTAAAGATGGAACCTAATGAACTTCCTGATACTTATGCGTGGAATGCATTTAATGAACCTGATGAAGACTCTCCTATAAAGTATGAAGCTCCTGCTGTGTAAATGATGACGGGTAAAAAAAAATAAAAATATTAAAAAAAAAATAAAACAGAAAAATACAAAAAAATTAGATGTAGAATAGAGAGCGGGGAATAGATCACTCTGTGGTAATGGAATAACATGCCACTTAGTGCTCTATTCCCCGTTCTCGCGTTAAGTTTATTTGACCTTGACCTATAAAAAACATGGTGGGGGAAAGCGTTTTGGTGGGGGAAAGTGGATAAAAGAGGTTCGACGCGTTGTTGTAGTCATTTCGCTCATAATATTCTTGTTTCTCACATCTCGCAGTAGAACCAGAATCATGGCAAGTGGAGACAATGTTTTGGACCTTAGTACAACAAAAAAGGATCAATAACATTTGAAAGTCCAGAAAAGTCATTTTAAAGAGTCAGCTCAGGCAAGAGAGGCGAGAATAAGACAAAAATACTACAAACTGCAAAGGCTAATACCAGGAGTGCGATTGGGAGAAGTAAGGACTAGAACTATCGATATGGCCGCCGACTACATCAATCAACTACTTGTCGAGTTGGCCATAAAGAATGAAAGAATACAGCAGTTGGAATATGAACGCAAAAGAATTCTACTACAAGAAGATGAAGAACCTATGAACTGTGTGATGAAAGACAGTGAATAAAGAAGAAGTGGAAGAAGCTACAAAATTATTTAAAATTTTATGTGTTAGTAAAAACAATTGGACTTAATATAAACAGTAATAAGGTTAAAAAACAATAAAAAATTGACATTTAATAATTGGTTACTAATTGGACTTACATTAGAGAGTGGGGAATAGATCACTTTGTGGTAATGGACTAACATGCCACTTAGTGCTCTATTCCCCATTCTCGCTTTAGGTGTGTTGACCTTGACCTATTAAAATAGTAGTATATAAGTAGCTACACAAGAGGGCCTCCTTTATTCATTCGGAATGGCTCCCGTGGATAACACTGACTATCCTAGGAAACCTATTTTTGAAATATTATATAAAATTCAACAAGAAGATCTCGGCATGGAAGATTCGGATGACGACAACTCAGAAGCGGAAAGTGTTGACAGTATGGAAGAAGAATTAACAAGTGAGGCGCATGAAGATGTACAAATAGACTTGACAGAGAATGAATACCCACCACCATTGGAATTTGAAGATGTCCATCATGAAACTCCAACATCTAGTCACAATCCTGATGTAGAATCAATACGTCAAAGATTGGTTTTCTGCGCAAGACAATTATTCCCATCAGATAGCGAAGAAGAAGAAGAAGAAGATTAAAATTGGTGGGGGTAAGACAGCATAAAAAGGCGGTATGAAGAGGCCGCATTTCATTTACCTGTTAAATTTCAAAGGATAAACATCGCTAAAATGCATCGTTGTGAGATATGTTTAGAGACTTACGAAGATGAAATATTGTTAGACATTCATAAGGAGTTGTATCACAACAGAAATGAAAACATATCTTCAGAAGAAGTAACAGCAGGACCATCTAATACACTACCAAGTTTAAGTATTCACGCATTACCCGGTAGAGTGGTGATGCATCACAAAATTCAAAACGAAAATCTGGAGTTAGAGCAATTTATTATAGAAGCTAAACCAATTGTGATCAAGATTTTAAAAGAAGAACTAAAACGATTAAACTTTATTAAATTTGGTTTGATTCTAGACGCCATGTTTATCAATGTAGAAGAAGAAATGTCACCAAGAGGATTTATAACAAAAAATCGAACCATCATGGCTAATTCGGATATTGATTCAATAATAGAAGATTGTCTTGAAGAGATTTTGACTAAAATTCAAGAACACGAAGGAAGAGGATCAGGTTGGAGTCTAATTAGCGTAGTAGGTATGGACATAAGAGTTCACAAGCACGGTTATGGGCTGATGGGCAGCAGTTTCATCGCACTTCCGAAAAGGATCAAAGATACAAAATCATGTGTAAATGTTCAAAATCAAGATATGGAATGTTTTCGATATGCTATGACCTCAAAATTTGTATTACACGATGCGCAAAGAGCTGGCGAAGAATATGAGGACTACAGATATAGATATAATTTTCAAGGTATGTCTTACCCGGTAGGGTTGAAGGATATTTCAAAATTTGAAAAACAAAATCCCGGAATATCAGTTAACGTATTTGGTTTGGACAGTTCCAATAAAGTTTTTCCTTTAAAAGTGGTGAAGAACGAGCTTGCAGATCATACGGACTTGTTGTTACTTACAAAGGATGAAGTGTCACACTATGTATGGATAAAATCATTTGAAAGACTTGTCAACAAGCAGCTATCAAAAAATGAACACAAAAAAGTAATTTGTAAAAGATGTTTTTGTTTTAAAGAAGAAAGAAATGGAGGACGACATTGGTTACAAGAACATAAACAACTGTGTAATGAACACTTTGAAGCAAAGATTATCTTACCACCATTAAATAAATCATACTTACAGTTTGAAAAGGTGTTCCATCAGTATCGCATTCCTATAGTGGTATATGCTGATTTTGAATCAACACTTGTCCCTATTGAAGATGAAAACGTTGAAGCAAGGAAGAGTATAAAATATCAAATGCATAAGCCTAACAGTTTTTGTTTATTGGTTAAATCCACATTGGCTGAAGAACATTTAAATGGGTACGGATTGACGTCAAGACCTGTGGTGTACCGTGGTGAAGATGTTGCTGCGACATTTCTTAATCATCTATATGAAATAGCTAGGCATGTAGAAAATTTGTATAGCGATATTGTGCCAATGATACCTATGGATGAAGAAGAAGAAATTCAACATGAAAATGCCACCCATTGTTTTTTATGTAAAAATGAGTTTACTTTGAATAACTACAAAGTTAAGGATCATGATCATCTTACAGGATATTATAGGGGTGCAGCATGTAATGGATGCAACATCAATTACAAGATTCCTAGAAATATACCTGTAATACTGCATAACCTTAGCGGTTATGATGGTCATTTTATAATACCAGAATTGGGGAGAGATGACGGTGCGATTGATGTTATCGCGGAAACAACTGAGAAGTTTATAAGTTTTAGTAAGAAGATTGGAAATATAAAATTACGATTTTTAGATTCGTACCGGTTTATGCCGTGCAGTTTATCGAGACTTTCAGATAACCTCAGGAAAGAAGATTTAATAGAAACAAGAAAGATTGTGAATAACGATAAATTGGATCTAGTTCTTCGCAAAGGTGTTTTCCCTTACGATTATATCGACAGTTTGGAAAGATTTGAAGAAACCTCACTTCCACCTAGAGAAGCTTTTAAGAGTAAATTATACGAAGAGGACATCAGTGAGGAAGATTATCAACACGCTTGTAAGGTATGGAATGAACTAGGGATGAGAACTTTGGGAGAATATTCGGATTTCTACGTTAAATTGGATGTGACACTATTATGTGACATAATGGAAGAATTTAGGAATACCTGTTTAAAAGCATACGGATTAGACCCTCTTCATTCGTACACAGCTCCCGGATTGGCATGGCAGGCCATGTTAAAAGAAACAAACTGTAAACTTCAACTACTAACCGATATAGATATGGTGTTGATGATAGAGTCTGGTATCCAAGGAGGATTAACGCAAAGTGTAACCAGATATGTAAAAGCCAACAATAAATACCTCCCCAACTATGACGCGTCCCAACCAAGTACATTTATAGGTTATTTTGACGCAAATAACCTATACGGATGGGCTATGTCAAAACCCCTTCCATATGATAATTTTAAATGGGTTGATCCAAATTCGATCGATAACATCGCCGATATCCCTAAACACGGAGATACTGGTTACATCTTTGACGTTGATTTTGAGTACCCGGAACATCTTCACGACCACCATTATGACTTGCCGCTATTAGCAAAAACAGAAATATCTCCTACTGGTAGATGGCCGAAATTAATGATGACACTCACCAACAAGACGAGGTATGTAGCGCATTATTGGACAGTACAACAAGCGTTAGAGATGGGATTGAAAATTACCAGAATTAATAGGGTGCTACAATTTTCTCAATCCTGTTGGTTGAAATCCTATATTGATAACAACACTAGAAGAAGAACAGCGGCAACGTCCAATTTTCAAAAGGATTTCTTTAAATTGATGAATAATGCAATATTCGGTAAAACATTAGAAAACAAGAGGAATCACAAAGATTTAAGATTGGTTAATGACGCAACAAAACTACAAAAGTTGGTGCAAAAACCAAACTTTGCATCTTCAATAATTATTAATGAAAACCTTGTTGCCGTTTCTATGAACAAAATTTCAATTAAGATGGATCGCCCTGTTTATGTCGGAATGTCTATTTTAGATATATCAAAAACTCATATGTACGATTTTCATTATAATAAAATGGTGAAACATTATGAAGAGAGAACATTGGAATTGCATACATGGACACCGACGCATTCATCTATTGGATTATAACCAATGATATGTATGAAGATCTACGCACTTTTGTTTATAAAGATGATTTTGATTTTTCTGATTATCCGCAACAGCACCCTAACTACGACAACGGGATAAACAAGAAAGTCTTAGGAAAATTCAAAGATGAGACCAATGGTGCGCCTATGGAAGAGATTGTGGCTTTGATGTCCAAGCTTTATTCATTTCAACTATACATAAGTGAGAAAGAAGAACATCAACTTGTAAAGAAGGCAAAAGGCATTAAAACATCATATCTAAAGAAGAATGTACAATTTGAACATTTTAAAAGATGTCTGTTCGAAAATATAGAAACCACAGCAACTTTTAATACAATAAGAAGCTTCAACCATCAAGTTTACAGTGTTAAACAAACCAAATGGGCACTAAGCTACAAGGATGACAAGAGGCATATCCAGCAAGACAATATACACACTCTTCCTTTTGGACATTATTCATTAACTCCTATCGACCAATAAAACCTGTTCTTCGTCCTTTCACCTACTTCCTTTTTTCCTTTCCGTAAAAAAGAGGGGAGCATGGCAAGCCCAATGCCATGCCCCCTCTTTTTTACACAGCTATTATTTGGCCTTGACCCATATTTGTTAATGATATAAAAGATGACAAACCAGTCTGAGGATTAGTATTTTTTAAACCGGCGTGGAAACAACATCTAAGAATGGAAGGATTGAAGGATAAGATTGTACATGAACTTCATAAACCGGCAAGAAGGAAGTTTCCAAGAAGGAATACAGTTATAAAAGGAATGAACGATCTCTACCAAGCCGATCTCATAGAGATGATACCACATAGTAAATTGAATAAAGGGTTTAAATATATATTAGCTATTATAGACTGTTTTAGCAAGCTCGCTGACGCTTTACCGCTTAAGGACAAGAGTGGGAAAAGTGTTACAAAAGCTATGGAAACGGCTATTAAAAGAAATAAACTTGTCATAAAACATTTACAAACTGATGATGGAAAAGAATATTTCAATAAGGAATTTGCGGCATTAATGAAAAAATATAACATAAATCATTATTCTACAAATTCGGAAGTCAAAGCTTCGATAATAGAACGATTCAATAGAACATTAAAAGGAGCAATGTATAAAACATTTTCCAAACGAGGATCGTACGTGTGGTACGATATATTACCGCAGCTTATAAAAGAGTACAATAACAAGTATCATCGCAC
>JAQYXR010000707.1:0-62950 GCA_030545055.2 Neoaliturus tenellus
CCAAAACTTGAGGCAGATCCTGTCCGATTTTCGACAAACAAGGCAACGCAATGAATTAATAATATCCCGGATTCCTGAAAAAGACGGATCGTTCGGAGCTTGTTGGGGTGATTGATCAGATACTGCCACTGCGAACAGCTGACGATAATAAATCTGACCTCACCCTATCCCCCAACCCCCACCCTTATACCAACCCCTCGCCCATCGGTTGAAACCAATCCCGACAATCGAGAGACCTGGTAAAACAACAAGTTGGGCGGCTTACAAGTTGTTTTCATCCGTAATAATTGATTTGAAGTTTACAACAGCGTGTTTGAAATGTTTTTATTGGAAGGTTTTAACGGATTTTTCAAACTAAACAAAATTGAAATTTATTATTGATTACAAACAGTTAAGAAATCGAGGATTTCCTAAAATAAAGGCTTATATTTGTTTTAAACCCTTAATTGGAGAAATGTGGATCGAATTGAAAAAGTTGGGAATATAGTTTACCCAGGAGTTAGAGTATACAGTTTCTTCAAAAATATTAGGAAAACCCGAGCTTCTATAGCAACTACAGAGAAAAAATCTGGAAATATGTTTACAACTTTGCCAAATAGTGGTGCTAAACTTTTAAAGCATATTCAAAAAAAAAAATGAAAAAAGCCCATACAGTCGACTTTCGTTATCTCGAAATTTATGGGAAGACGATCTGTTATATGAGTTCCCAGTAGTTCGAGTTACAGAGTTAATTTTTGTTAAATTCTACTTCCAGAGGTAACGAACAGTATAGTATTGTAAACCGAAGACGTCCGGATATGTGCTACCTGTTCGCTGGGGTTTCAACTTAAAGTGCTTAAAGGTCCGAAGAGAACACTAACTTCAAGATATAGAGGTAAAATTCGATTTTTGGAGGTAAAAAGTAAATTCTAATTTCTCTCATCTACTAATTTACTAGTTTTCGTAAATGATTGACTTATAGAGGTAAAAAATAGTCGTAAAATTATTATTATTATTTATTATTATAATTTTTTTAATTAGGCAGGTTTTCCTAGGGAATTGAAAATAATTCGATATACAGAGGATTTTGAATTATCAGGAGTAGATTGTATTACTAACAGAAAGAGTTTTATTTTTCATTTTAGTTTTTCCCATTGAAGACAAGAATATTTGTGGAAGTCAGCTGGGGCCTGTTTCATAAAACTTACAGGGCTTGTATTACAGGACTTTTATGAAACAGGCCCCTGAAGTCAGGAAGGAAGACTACAACTACAATATTCCCTTTACCTCTGATAAGAACTTAGATAATTACGTTATAAGGTGCTTTACTAGAACCTTATTCATATTCAAACAGCTTTCTCGCATAAAACACACGACTGTTTGTAATTACAAGCGAGAACTCTCATTTAAACTGATTATAACTTTGGACTCCCTTGCGACACTTGTATTTCACCTCAGCTTTACATACTAGGTCAGTAACAAATTATATTGATAAAAAATTAAATTTTCGCTAAAACATGAACTCATGAATGAAATGAAACAAATTATCTAAACTGTAAATTACAGAATTTGTATTCAGCCGTATATTTCAACTTTTATTCCTACTAGAGCATAATAATTATATTACGAACTATTTTGATAATGTGTTACTTTTTTAAATTCTTGGCTATAATGACTTAATACGGGATTTCCTATAGGCGTACAATGGGACAGTGGTTTGATTTTGTACTGGATGTTAACAAAAGTATATAAATCAAATTATTGAAACATGTTAGTCCACAAATTGTAGTTTACCTCTGTATTTTCAAAGTTTTACCTCTGTACTATAAGTCGAAATCATGGCGCCAGATCGAAAAGAGTTAGTTGATGAAACATCCAGTCAAGTGGTATCGAACTATTCTTAAACATAACGCCAAGAAAAGTAGTGGTCCCGTGAATTTCGTTCGACTTAACACGAATAGAATGTAGTTTTAGTAGCAATTCCAGGGATTTCATAACTTACCTACTGAGCAATATTTAATAACAAATACTTACAGTTTTCTCCATTAAAAAATGTTAACTTCAAGACTGGAAAATCAAATACCAACCAATTTTACAATTAAATTTATAGCATGCTTTTTCTTCGTTGCCAAGCGATGGTGTGAATTTTGATTATTGAGTAAATACACCAATAACGAGGTGGCCCGTGCACAAATTGCGCATCTTATGATTCTGTATGAGTGAAACTCACCTACAGTACGTGAATGTTGTTTATGAAGTGACAAACGTCAATTTTTGTTTACTATCTGGCTTTTAGAATTCATCTGAAGGTAAGTTTAATCAGCTGTTAAATTACAATTCACATTAAAGAACTTGCAATAAAAGTTGGTCAACATTTTAAAGCGCCCTCTAGAAATAAATCAAAGGCGAGGGGGACGAAGCCCGAAACGATATGACCTTTTTAATTAGGATTCGTCACTGCGCTATATAATTAGCTTTAAAATGACACCTCAATCTTAAAAATCGGTTCAGTAGGTCGAGAGAAAAAGGGACGTAACAGACGAAACCCTTATAGAAATATGAAGATAGATTAAATTACTGCAATCTCTCAAACTACCTAATAATACATTCTTCCTGTTATAAATTATATCATGAAACCACTCAATACCTTCAAGAGAAAAACTACAATTTGGTAAGTTGATGTAATTTATGATACAAAAATAATATCGTTAATATTTTGATATATTAATTGTCATATGGAAAATAACAGAATTATTACTTTTATTGTATCCCCCTACCTCGAGAGAAACAATAAAACCATTACATCAATCTCGGAATAGCATGCAGTCTTTTAGCTTTATAGAGCAAACTATCACATCGGGGTGCAAAACCTAATTTAAGTTATAATAGTCCGTTGGATTTCAAGTTAGCGAGTGGCTGTAGTTTGAAGGAGTTGTGTATGGAGCAGCAGTGGGCCGGTATGTAGGCGACAGGTAGCTTTCTGCCACGCAAATTTGGACAGACCACCGCCCAAGACGACTTTCACCTTCACCCATCTGTCCATTTGACTGATTTGAGATCAGATAAGTGTATAGGAGCTGAATTTAATTTGAATGTAATAGTACATAGCTTTGCATTGAGGACACTGAAATGCAGAGCGTTTCAAAATGCGTAATTTTTAGCAAGTTGGTATTTTTGGGTGGGAGGAGAAGAAATGTTTCAAAATTACTTTCTAACCCTTTAATGGGAACAATTCCCACCCCAAAATGAATGTTATCAGATTAAGTGAAAGAGATTGCGCCTATAGGCTCATGACTTTTTCCCAGTTCTCTTCAATATTTACCGGGAAAGTTTATACGTGTAGATTTGTCTTTGTTAAACTATAATAGTACAAAAGAAAAATTAATGCAATAGATAACGATCAATACAATCTTGTTACAACTTTTATGGTTAATATACTTATTGGAACATACCAAAATCAAATGAAAAATACATTGCTCATTTACTCTCAGAGTAAATGAGAGATAATTTTCTGTAAGTCAACATGTATTGCCCACAAAAATACTTAAACTTTGAAAGCATTGGAAAACTAGTGTAGAAAGTTTCGTAGGCCTTAGATATAGAGAGGAGTCTGATGATTTATTATGCCTCCTAAACTCAAAGATTTTCCGTCGAAAAAAAAATGTGTGCCAATGAAATAGTTTATAGTGAGACGAAACCAATCAAAATAATAAAAATTAATTTCCTTTGAAAATTAAGTTTCTCAACAAATTTTTTTCAGTTCTTGCAAGCATAGATGTAGCGTTAATATTTTAGAAGGTCCACACAAAACAAATCAGTACAGGACTATGAGATACTATCAACCACAACAGAGGCACTGAACCACTACTGTAGTGCAACACTTGAGCTAACGAGAGCACCACAGTCGGGATATACATTACAGTGACAAGTGCTCGCCACTAATGTTTCATGTTTCATCCGGTATAAACGGTTCAACCGCAATAGTGACTCTGTTATGTTCCAATAGAGAATTTAGAGACTTTTTAGAGACTTTAGAGACTTTATTTGAAACACCGACGCACTCTGAGGTGTGTATTTTAAGGTGAGTATGACTGAAGGGGTGAGTGTGATGATTGTAATGGATCAGATGAGGTGTAGCTTTACTGACAAATATCAGCTGTTTTATTTGTCAGGATCATTAATTAATAGCCCAATGACCAAAGGCAGCTGGGTCCAGAATCAAACCATCAAAAGCACTAACTTCTATCAGGATCGAACCGGCAACCTGCAGATTTAAAGGCGAGCTCTTTAACCACTCATTTAACCAGCTATTTAAAATGAGAGAGTAAAGTAAAATAAACGGCATCAGATAACTGACACATACTTTCTCCTAACAATATGGAAAAGATGTTAAAAGCATCCAAACATTAATGCCTTGGCTCAGTTGGATAGCTACCAGTTGAGCAGCACGAGTTTGACTACGCGCGTCTGTGACTTAAAACAACGTACTGCGCTTACCGCCAAACGAAAAATTGAATTTTCTCCGCAGCCATTGACGTAGAACAATTATTTAAAATACTCGATTATTTAGTTTTTTGAGCTCGTTTTGATGGTAATTAGTAAAATCTATATCAAGTCGGCAGTTTTCTATAAAATCCGAAACATTGATTTTTTAAAGCTCTGTAGAAGAAATTACAGAAATTAGAGCTTGTTAAGCTCTATAACTTTTGAACGTGAGTTTTCTCGAAGATGCTGGTGGTGTCATTTTATTCAGCATTTTAATTTTAAGACAACTTAACAATTTTACTCTCAATCCTATCTGTTTAGGGGATATTGGCCGTTGAAAATTAGTTTTTTCCCATAAGAATGACATTGAACAAATTTTCAACTACATTATCTCTGAACATTTTAGGTTAAACAAACATGTCCCATCATAAAATGTCTTATAATCTTATTTTTGATAATTTTACATCATATTTTATTAGTTTTTTTTCACAAATTGTTTTAAACGAAAGAAATGGTGTCGGAAATTTTCCAAATCTATATAAAAAAAATAAAACTAATTACGTGATAATCGATATTTTATGATGGAATATTATTTCATTTGGTTCTAAAGATGTTTCTAAGACATTTTCATGCTTGGACAGTGCTGGTTAAAATACAATGTTCAGAGATAATGTATGTGAAATTTCCCCCATTTTATTCTTATGGGAAAAAAATAAATTTAAACCTCCATCATCTCCCAATTCGTTGATTACCTGTACGAACCAAACTGTAAAGTCGCCTTAAAATTACGTGTATAATCCAAAAATGTCATAAAAAGTGGGGCTTTGTATTTAAAATTAGTGACTACCGGTCTGGATAGGTGGGCTCTGCCAAAATGCGCTACTCCACCTGCGCCGCATTCCAAACACATCCAAAATGAGCTAGAGGCTTAAGACTGGCCCCCCGGACCACATCCAAAAAGCGCTAGCTATTCAACCCTTGAAATCACTGAAGCAGAAGTTTACAAGCCTATTCCACATTTACTGTGTTTGATTTTATATTGAATGTTATCGTCACTAATATAACGAATCTAATGTTGCACTATTAATAATAATATTGAGAACTATATTTTAACAATATTCTGAATAGACAATAAGTTGAAATATTCAGGATTTAAAAAATTTGACTAATTTTTAGTACCAATAGTAGTAGTAGTGATGAGTAGCCAATATAATAAGAATAATACGGAATATGTTGAACATTTCAATACACTAAAGGCAAATTAGGCGTTTCTATACCAAACTTTAAAAAGTAAAAAAATATCTTAAAAAATCCATAAAAATTAAATTTCAAGGAACAAATAAATTAAAACTTGATTTCGCTGTTGCCATTATCACTTTAATACATAAACACAAACATACAGAGACAAAATTATTGACTAGCAAAAATAAAAAATGTATATAACGTAAAATTGAAAAAATTAAATACATAAAACATACAAGTAAAATTCATTCAAGTAAAAATAAAACACAAAATGGTAAACTTTAACATATACACACGGAGACAAAATAATTGACTAGTAAAAAATAAAATAAAAACATAAAGGTAACCGTAAACATAAAAAGTAAAATACATAAGAAAGACAAGTAAAAATAATATACGAAATGGTAATTTAAAATTATTAATTATTAATAAAAAAGACAAATGAAACTAAAACAAATGAACAAATGAAACATGATCAAAATAACATTTCACTAAAGTATCTGGTGTTTATTTATGATTGAAGTTTGGGAAAAAACGCTTACGATGATACTTTAAATCTGATGCAAAACATATAAAAACACAAATAACGCCTATATAATTGGTTAACAAAATATGAAAACATGCAAAAAATACAAAATTCATATAGACAAGTCAGATCCAAACAATTAAAAAAAATATACGAAATGGTAATTTTAAAGCAATTCAAAATAGGCTAGTTAAAATAGCACTTAATTAGCCGTCATTTTCCCATTAAGGAACAAAAACACTTAAGCAGATACTTTAAATCCGATGCACTTTACGAATGTTAGCTCACTGATTTCTTTCGCTTTTACTTGTTCCAACTTTTTTTCAATGAACAAAACTTTTTCGCGCGTTTTCTTGTCACTTCTGACGACCTGACCCTGTCGAGCACTGTTCATTCTTATATATATGTCGGTTTGTGTCTGTACAAGAGTCGAAGCGAAGACAAAAATGTTCGGGTGATTTGACGGGCACGCGCCGTTGAAACGAGCGTGGAAGCTTTCGCACGCATTAGTTGTTCTCCACAAGTTGCCTGTATCACATGCCCAGATTTGGGGTGGAAAGATGGCCGTCTCAGGATCAACGTATGTTTCCAGCAGGTAGTCGGCAAAAGCACTAAGCTTATCATCGGGAGGTTGAATGCTGACGAGGTCACAGAATACTTCATCAACATTCCCTGGTTTGAGATATGACATCCCGAAGCAATATTTAAGCCATCTGCCCTTCTCAGACGCACTATCTTGGTAGATTGTGGCAAGACCAAGTTTTTGAATTTTTCTCCACCTAGAAAAATATAAACATAAAAATTAATTTAGGCCTAATAAGGAAATTTTTTGGAAAAAATAAATTAAAACTTGATTCCGCTGCTGGAAATCAACATTTTTGTTTTGAACCAATGAATAACGCAGTCCCCAGTCATCACAAAATTCTTAAAATTACAATAATTCATAATGCCAGTATGTGGAGGAGATATTGGAGAGTTTTTGCATGTACGGTAAATGAATACGGTAAACGCTAAACGCTATTTAAATAATGGCGATTTTAGGTACTTTTGCTGCTTGAAGGTACAAAAACTCGTTGAAAAGGTGATCAATAGTAACTATTAGACACTATTCATACAGTTGAACTATCCTTTGCAACTTAATATTTTTTAATTTGCCAAATTAAAAATAGTGTTTAGCGTTTACAGTAAAATTTACCGTATGTTGCAAAAACTCTCTATTAACAATTTTACGGGCGCTACGCGGAGGTTACCGCGTCCATCTTCAGTGTTGCGCTTGGTCGTGGGTTTTTTTTTTAGGTTTTATGAGTTCACTCAAAATGTGAATGGTGTATCCTAAATAATATAGAATTAACAATACATACCAATATATTTGTAACAAAAACACTTGAAAAAAGGTTTTTTGTCAATAGAAGAAAAGCCGTTCACAACTACCCCGGTCAACCCTTAATGAATAAGCAATTTAACGGTTTTTTTATACACTTCGCTTAATTTAATTGACTAGGGGGCCCGCATAGCGCAATGCGCTGCATTTATCAAACCTTGCTCCATAGTAAATTACCAAGTTAATTTGAATGAAAATTAAATTTTAGTGAAAATCAGATTACATCATATTGGTATTTCATCCATAGATCTTCATCAATAATTCTCTAACTTCCCAATGTGATAGTTTTAAGCTTTGGTGGTTGTTCTTTTAGATCCAAATTAACTAGAATTAAATTATGGTTTTATGCCGATTTGTCTTAGAGCCTCAGCCTAAAAACTCCTATAAAATTTATAATAAATTCACAGATGTAAGATCTAGATGGTTCATCGCACAAAAAACTTAAATGACGACAGAAGATCACTATTTACTGTATTAACTGTTGAACTTAAACAGAAAAAAAATGTTTGTTATTTCATATTTTAATTAGTCACTGTATTTTTATATTTTTAAGTATGATGAAAAAAGTTGTTCATTAATTAACGCAAAGTACTTTTTCTGTGTTTAATCACTTTTCTGAGCTTGCGCGCAGGAAACGGTCACTTTCCGTCCTAGAGATGAAAACATGCAGCTATTCTCATAATTTTATATCATCTATCTATACAGGGTGTTTCCAAACAACCTGGAAATATTTTGTGTGTATATTCCTTAGGTCAAGACAATCACAAAACATCATACAAACATGGGTCTAAAATTCTTTGTTAAGCCGCTAGCCGCCATTTTGTATTTTACACATAATAATTTTTATTTAAGTAACGGATAGTTGTATCAACTTCATATTTGGCACGAACCTTTATCCTAACCATGTTCATTTCCAGGAAAAAAATAAATTTTTTCCGCTTTGTATTTTCAAAATGGCGGCCATTTTAAATTTTCAAACTCGAATATCTCAGAAACGGCAACTTTTATAAAAATTTTACAAGAGACATAAAAGTTGACAAATTTAATTATCTAACCAATGGTATCAAGTTTGTAAGGATCTGACAACAAACAACGGAGTTATTGCGATTTTTCTTCATAAAAACATTGATTTTGCTGTTAAAATGGCCTTATTTGCATTAAATTCAATGCAAAATCAATGTTTTTATGAAGAAAAATCGCAATAACTCCGTTGTTTTGTTATGAGAAAATCGTGCATATGAGGGCGTGTCCTAATATACATATTTACTTAAATATTGGCCATTTTGTTTTTTTCCACTTAATATTGATTTGGCATGGACCTTTGTAATACCACAAATGTCGTCAAACCGGCAAATTTTATCAAATTTTAACACAGTTAATTGTTTACGTATTTATTATAGATTCATTAACATTACTTTACATTCCATTAATGTTTCAATAAGTAAGCGTTATTTTAATTCCAATATTTTACTGAGTTGTGGATTTACATTAAATACACAAATGATGTACTATTTCATAACTCCGTAAATTAAAATTTCACGTATAAAATAAGTAATGGTATAAATAAGTAATGGTACTCACCACGCTTGTCCAAGATGGAAGCGGCACCCAATAATTACTGCCCGTGGAAACTCCGCAGCGACTGCAATGTGGATAGATTGTTCGAAGTCCATGACAACATGCGTAGGTCGAAGGGGTAGCGATCTCTTGTAGCATTCTTCACTAATTATTTTGAGTGCATCTCTATAAGTTTGTGTTTTCTTATTTCGAAGTAAACAGAACACAAGGGGAATGTATACGCCGTTGATGTATCCATGTACAGTGAACATCTGGGTGAAGTATTTTGGAGCATATTCAAATGTACCGTCCACCAAGATTATTTCACTGAGCGAAAGGTGATTTAAGTTTTCTTCACAAGCGAACACAACTATCCCTTTGTCCTTCTCATTCCTCAGAAGCATGTTCTCTTTTCTGATGCTGCTTATTTCAAAATTTTCTATTGCTATGTGTACCTCCTCTGCAGACGTTGGAAGCTTCGGAAATTGTTTTAGTCTAGCGTTGTTTAGATTTTTCCTAATTTTTGTCACATCGTTGCGTGTTAATGTGTTTATTGCCGATTTGTGAACTAAAAGTTCAGAGTTAATCAGCTTTGCCGGTCTTTGATCAATACACTCAACTGCTTTTCTTTTCACTGAATTGCTTATTTTCTTCACATTTACCTTCTCTTCACTCAAACCTGCATGGAGATGCTCGCCACCGCTGCGCGATAGAAGGTTTCCATCCTCTAATGTGTAGATCGATGCAGTACACGCCCTGACAGTGCACCGCCACCGCTCCTCTTCCGTACTTTTCAATTTATTCACTAATCGGTAGGTGAATCCGCCCCTCACAATCAACGGCAAACCTTTGTTACTCAAAATACGTTCCATCACCACTCAGCACTAACACCTAATCACGAACTGGTCTGCTTCGGTATTTTTGCAGGACTGAAGGGGTTTTCGGACCCGCCAAGTATGTAAGGTGGTGGGGGTGAATTCAAAAACCACGGGTTTACCAGGTCAGCGACATCTTACGGTATTTTAGGGTGACGGGTTGCACCGCATTCCATAACAAAGGGCGGCGAGAACGCCTTGCTGCCATAGCCCGCAAATATCAGCCAAGTGAAACTTTTTAGAGGCTGATAATAACATCCACACGAAAGAGAACGTTTTCCCCATTATGGACTATATTTGGAACGTAACAAAAAATTTAATCAATTAAATAGTAAATTTATTGTGAATTCATTTATGGCAGATACCAAATTGATTACAAATTTCTATGTTTGCACATTTCATGTTAGGTCTAACTTTTCTGATATTATTTCGGAAACAATCATAACGGTTCCAGAAAACACCATTTATATTTTAGGATTGTAATTCAGAAAACAAAGTTTTAAATTCAAATTGATTATTTTTATATCGGAACTCAAGTTAAATTTCATATTAATAAATTAAATTTGAATAAATAGTTAATTGTATTTCAGAAACAATAAATTAGACCATAATAATTAGGCAATAGGTTTAAAACTCGCCTATACTATGAGAATTCACCTTAGTGTATAGGCCTATAGATAAAGCTGAAAGTATGGGTCAGTTATCTGATACCGTTTATTTTGTCGTATTTTAAAGTTGTCCAGATTAGACTAATGAATGGTTAAAGTTTCCACAACATCCATTAACTGTCGCTGAACAAAATAATAAATGCACGAGCTTGTCGAGGAGGCGAGTGAGTGGAGCGAATGAGCTCTTCTTATAGAAAAGAGCCTTTCGGGCTTGGCATTTTAGCGCACAGTCTGTGACCGACATTACTATGACTACAAAGAATGGTTTGGGTTGAGCAGTACTGTATATCCATGTAGGCCTAACTTGGTGGCCTGTGCTGGCGACAACGAATCCTCCTCAGGTGCACTGGGATAATCCTATTATGTCTGCCTGATTACACAATTAACACGGCTAGCTGGAGCTAGCGCTTCCTACCAGTCGGAAGGGGGAGATTTTACAACGCCCCGAAAATGACCTGAAGGATTAGCTCTTTTTGGATGTGCCCGGATAGGTTACTTCTGGTAAACCCTGTGCTTTGAAATTAGTACCAATCGATAGGGCGTAACTGCTTATAACAAATTATAACATAATTTGTTTTTGTGAAAAATGTATTATTTAAATTTTAAAAGGGGTGTACGAGTGGTCTGGGATATCGGATATAATAATGATAATTTTATGTACAAATTATTCAATATGGTATAGTTTCCATTTGATTTGACTGCAATTGAGGAAAACTGCAAACTTTATAAATTTAACGGAACAAAATCCTTCGGTAACATGAGAACTATAAGTCTACCGTCCCTGGGATGGCACGGGCCCAAAGTTTTTGTCAGTTGAAATATGTGATCGGTCAGCCAGTTTTATTGAAGCTAGCCAAATTTTTAAAACCTTGGTATGATTGTTCAAGTACAAAAATTTCTGATTGCACTGTACTATTTGTTGTTGTTGTCATGCTCTTTTTTATTGCTTGAATGAATTTCCATTTTAAAAGATCTCAGTCCCCATATGAGAAATTTGAAATGTTAAAACTAGGTATCTGGATTAAAAAAAAAATTATTAGAGACACAATAGCTAAGTCAGTAAAATAATCAAATCCCACTTTAAAATACTAAAAAACCTTACCATAATAAATATATTTAAAAAAACAACATTTCAACAAAATGCTTCTAAAAAATTTCAATCTAATTAAATGAGAAAAGTAAAACTAGTAAAACAATTGGATGTATTCGATTATTTGAAAAACACTTTAAAATTAATATTCGAATAAGAAGATATTTTTCATAATAATTTGCAGTTTATATTATTGTATGCTGTTAATACTAAAAGTGGTTAAAAAATAAAAAATGTCACTTATACTGTAATATATTTTTTAAACCGAGCAGTAATTTTAAAATTACTTTTTCTGGTCACAATTAATTTATTATGTACGAAGTTTTGTTACTTACTGTTATACTACAGTAATGCTCACAGTATTACAATAACATGCTACTGTATTTTAATAAATAGTTTTTTTTTATTTATATAAAATGTATACAAGATGCTGCATAGATTCGTCACTTTATTTATTTATCTATAAATGTAGACTGATGTTTTATGTACAGTTTCAGATAAACAGATAACAGTATATGGTAATTTTACTTATTTATTGAATAAAAATAATAATATTTTACTAAGTGCAGTTTCAGATTTTTCTTACATAATTTTTTAGTTGACATATTTTAAAACAATTACCAAGGAGTACATATTGTTAGGATCTGAATGTGAATTAAACCGTGTCAAACGAATCAGTAACAAGCATTTGTTGGTGGGTTTATAACGTTAAATACATTGTTCCAATAAATGTACATGTATGTAGCCTGAGCTTACTCATGTATTATTGACTGTTAGGGATTAAAATAATCTGACAATTAATGATCCATGGTTGTCATTAATTATGCTTTCATTAGAGCATTCTCTCAACGATCCCAAAATGTTAACCCAGGACACTGGAAGGTTTTAATATTAATAGTTCTACCTTCCACGGGAGATGACAGAGATCGTATTAAAATGCAAATAAGATTTGTGCCCCGGTTGTTCTAGAACTCCAGTTCTCAAACTCTGTGTTCAACTAGTTTTCACTTTTCCAGTCATTACATGGTTCGAAACTTTTCCTCTTTTTATTACAATGAGCTTAATTTACTTAAGAACGTAATCATGTGATAATTTAAAACTTGAATAAAGTACCTATTACTAAGTCTATTAAGAAAATTGTTGCTTGAAAATCCTTCTTAAAAAGAGTTTTCCTATACAACTAAAATTAT
The DNA here is from genome assembly GCA_030545055.2 of Neoaliturus tenellus. Taxonomy (NCBI): domain Eukaryota; kingdom Metazoa; phylum Arthropoda; class Insecta; order Hemiptera; family Cicadellidae; genus Neoaliturus; species Neoaliturus tenellus. The sequence continues at coordinate 12,994 of JAQYXR010000707.1, forward strand.
TTTGCTTTTCATTAGCCTACTTTGATTCACTTTCTAGAGTTATAGTGTTTAACTATCTTTTGTTGAACGTGCTCAGACAGTCTAGTTATATATCTGTAATTACCAGGTTTAGGTTAACCAAGCCTTGCTCGTTGGTTTTAATTCACTTTTGTTTTATTCACTAGTTTTAATTACAATTGTCATGGTAATAAAGCTATTAAATTTCCACCAACAAACAACTGTACCTCTTCACAATTAACAGCTGTTTCAAAAGGACTGCTTAACATTAATGTTCCTTTTATTTATTTTTGTATATCTTTCGTTGTTATTTCGTTTCCAAAATAGCAACCCATAAGAATATATGTTAAAAATTACGATTTTAAAACTTGAATTTAGACCAAATACGATTTTTCCTCGGATTGGGTTAAGGCTGGTTTTAACCTTATTTATGGGCCAAAACCCTCTTAAATACAAAGTTTAAGCTAAATCTACCAGCTATAGATTTCGAGATCGTGGAACACACATTCCTTCAGGAAGTAATCGTATTATATACTGTATAGCATAGGATATTGCGTACGATCATTTTGAGTCACACAAACCAAACCAAGTAGCTTTCCTACAGTGAGAAGATTTTATAAACATAATTATTTTCGAGAAACATTATATTAGACAATTAGACCTACATTTCATCATGGAGATTTTTCTTTACAGTACCTATAGTGTAGTAAAATTAAGCATAAATATGGCTGTAAAATGAAAAATTTTTTGGACAGCCAATTTTTGCTGAAATGTGTTCTATGTCATCCCCTGACCTCCCTCAGAAAAGTCCCCTGAAATCCCCAGTGGGCAACATGTCTAAAAATGATGGGATGGCCCTCGTGGAGTCAGAAATAAGTCTTTCGCCGACCAATAGGTTTATGTATATCAAATTAAAGCTCTAAAGTAGTAGAATTCAATGCCGCAAACCCCATTTTAAAAGGTTGCTTGAGTCGAAAATGGCAGCCTGTCAAACTTAGAATAAAAATCAAATTTTAATCAAAACGCTTAAAAATGTAATAATATTAGAAATACTTGACCTTTTGAGGTCCGGTTTGCGGCAAACGTTTGCTTGTACAATTGACTTGGCAAATACGGATAGTTTGACGTATGCCCATCATATTACCCTTGAACCACCCTCTACATGAACGTCCCAAAGAGGGAGTTTTGAAAAATTTTTCTTAGTCCATAGCCATGCTATACATAATTTTAAAGGCCTTAATAAGGAGAGTACATAGCTGAAAACCAGACCTCAAAAGGTCAAATATGTCGGAAGTTATTGCATTTCAAAGTTTTGATAGTATTATTTTATTCTAAATTTTTAACGTCTGCCATTTTTCTCTCGACCGTTATATTTAGGTCGGGTTTACGGCATTGTGCTCTACATTTTAAGACCTTAAATTTGATATATATAAACTTTCTGGAACTTATTCAAATTTAATATGCTTAATATCAAAATATATTTTAACTCCTTATAGGCCAACCCCTCATTTTTGGACATGATCCCCACATGGGATTGCAGGGGACTTTTCGGAGGAAGGTCAAGGGATGCCATAGAACACATTAGTAGTGGGAAAAAGCCACTTCTAAACCGGAAGTGACGTCAGCTGCCAGGGCAGCTGCAGGGGTCAGATGGTGTCAGCTGCCAGGGCAGCTGCAGGGTGCAGATGGCGAGAGCATATGCCCTGAATTTGAAGTAGAATTGGGCATGAATTAAGAATTAGTTCAAAATTGAAATTCAACAGTTATAACTGGAGCCTGGAAAGTATGTCAAGGTCATTCAGAGTAAGTTTTAAAAAAGCCTACCCAACTACTACCAGAAATAGTTGAAAGTTGAACTAGTTGGTGATAGTGGGATAGGCTGAAGTAAATTTTGAATTTTATTTGTGAACATATAATTAATGTGCAACAGCAGAGTTTAAACAAGTTGAACTTTTGTGATGAACTACAGAGTTGTAAATGCAAACACCAACGACGATGAGAAGGTAAACGCAGAGTCCCCAGATGATGTATTTGAAAAGCTTGAACAAACGTAACATTTCGAGTTGGTTTTCCCGTTCCATTTCCAATCGTTTAATTTCCAATTTCAATTTATCCTCTTCCATTCTAGTTATGAAGGGAACTTCATCCATCATATCCATCATGATTTTGTAGTGTTTGAAATTTTAAAACAAGTGATGTTGATAGTTCAAAAGTTGAAGACGGAATGAGAAGTGAAAGCGAGAAATGTTAGTTAAATAAAGAAGTGGTGGGGGGAACGAAGAATTACAAAGAAGTGGTGGGGGAAATATTTTGCTGTTCATTATTACCATCAGTAGTGTCAGATGGTGCAGGAGTTAGATTTAGTAAACTGTCTTCGTCCGAACTTTCAATCTTATCACAAATAGGACAATCGTATGTTATTTCCAAATTCATTTTGATGGTTGTAAAATTATCTACAAGTTCTTGTAAAATATTAAAAATGTCTTGTAACTCTTCTTTAGAGTTTATTTCAAAACTAGAATTCATTCGGGCCAATGGAGAGTTGTTCATTATTGGAGAGTCGGTGATGGAATGAGGATCGGCGCATAGGGAGGGGGCTTATATAATGGTGACCTTGAGCAGGCGTCTAGGGAGGGGGGCTGTCTAGGGAGGGGGCTTTTATATAGGGAACCTTGAGCTTATGATTGAATAAAACGTTTAGTTCTTCTTCTCCATCTTTTAATTCAATTATTTGAACCGAAGTAGTTGTTCCATCTTCTTCACTTGATGAAGAAAACAATTCACCAGGATTTAAATATTGAACTACAATTCTGAACCATCTTATAGGATATTCGTCAATGACAGAAAGTAAGTTTTGAAACAATTCTTCCATCTCCTCCCTGTCAGTTATTATATGTTCAAATTTGATAAATTTGTTTTCCATGTTGTTAGTTAGAGTGTTGGAAGTGGAATGATTTAATATTATATAAAAATTAGAACTAGTGGTGGGGGAAATCTCAAGGTCATCCAAATGAAGTTTTAAAAAAGAGTGTGAAACTGAAATTACACATTTGATGGTTCTACAGGATCGGAATACCAATCTGATCTGTATTTACATCTTTTTATCATATGTGTACAAAAATCATCTTGATGAGAATTGGTGCGTTGACAATGAGCAAGATCTAGAGGGTGAAATTTGAAACATCTTTGAGGACAACATGTATGAAAATATCTTGATTTGTAAAATTTGAAAGTTCGCAATTCCGGTGGTGGTAGTTGTTTTGTTTTGCATTTGCAATAACAAGATCCGAAGAATTCACATTTAGTACAAGCTAACCCATCCACCATCATTGGTCCTAAATCTGTACACTGTTGTTCACAACAGTAACGAGGTTTGTACTTGTATTTTTGCTCTTCCATGTTGACGCTGCGGAGTCCAGTGAAAGAATAAGAGTGTATAGTGTTGAATAGTGAGTTTTATGTACTGTGAAAAGTGGTGGGGGTAATTTCAAGGTCATCCAAATGGAGTTTTAAAAAATTATACCTTACAAGTGTAAGGATTATTAAAATTTAGGAAGTTTGTTTTTCTTTGTTTTCTTCAGACTTTTTCTCTCTCTCCGCCTTAGCCATAGCAACAAGTTCTTCTGTTGATAATGGATGTACTTCAGGAAATTTTAAAATTAATTTAGCTTGATATCCTTCTTTAGTTAATACATCTAAATCTTGGGTCATTTGTTCAATGGTGTTGTAGTCTTTTCCATAGATTTTTCCATCAAGTTGAATCATCATTCTGTACAACATTTTCTTAAATAGGTCTTGTCGTGGTGAGAGCTGAGAAGCAAATGATTATTTATACAAGTATCACATCCTTTTTATTAACTGATATTGATCATGTGATTCTTTAGTTGTAGTTTTGTCTGTCAAAAGTTATTCAACATTGGTAATACTTTTGGAACTTGATGTTATGTTGACCAGTTGGCGATGAAGAAGTTGTAGGTTGTGTAGAAATAAATATTTCATCATCGCAATATTTTGTTTTAGTGAACATTCTTGTATTAGTAGCACTAACATCAACAGTTAAGTGATAACCACCGGTAAGTAAAACTCGCATTTCGTTGGTTAAATCTTCGAGTTGTTCAAAAGTTGTTATGGTGTTAGTATCGTAAGATGCACACTTGACCTTTAGGGACATGTTGCAGTTTTATATTCAGGGATTAAGAGCGAGATGTGTACGGTATGAAAGGTAGCAGTAGACTGATGAATTTTGCAAGTACATTTCCCCTTTTATAATTATACAAAATTGGGTCAAGGTCATCCTGTGGAATTTTTAAAAAAAGCAACACATTGTAATGTACAAAGACATTACAATATGTTGCTTTTTTTTATTTTTATTTTTTTTTGTTTTATATCATATTTATTGAAAAAACAAATACAAAGAAATATTTACAATGTTATGTACAAATTAATCAGTAGTAGGTGTTACATGAATTGTAAGTTCAGTAGAGTTGTTTCCACTGGGTCCATGTGATACCAAATAGAGTGCGCCGGGTTGAATTATACGAAGATCTTCATTTTGAAGTAGTTGTACGAAGCGCTTTGGTAAGAAGATCTGAAATTTTGCTTCATCACCAATTGTATAAGGTGCCTCGCTCAAAGTGCAATTTATAGCATCACCTACTGAAGTTTCCATTTTCTTAATAGTATGAATGATGTAGTGTTTTTCTTCTTTTAGTTCAGAACATTTCTTTGTAGGTAGAATTGATGATTTAGAATGAGCGTTGAACTGATCAACTAAACTTTGAAGTAAGTTCTGTGATGCCATATTGATGTTGTTGTTAATCTTCTTGTTAATAAGAATGTCCGTCGGAGATGTTGTCTCTTCGGAGGTTTGAGTAATACTCATGCTGTGTCATGGTAGCGCTCTCACTTTTATAATCGACACTACCCCCACCACTGACACTACCCCCACCAGTTTGTTGAAGGAAATTATTCAAGCGGTAGGCATTCTTTAAAGCGCACTGCGACCTTCGATGTTTAAAACTTTTTGATGAAATACAAAGTTCGTTGAAGTAGCATTGGAAATCTTTATCAATTATTGCATTAATCACTTCGTTGCTTGTAAATGATTGTATCCAATTTGCTTTTTCCAATCCCCTTGTGTAGATAATTTTAAACTCTTTGCAATAATGATTCATAATGTGCGGCATCATGTTATAATTAATGAAACCTTCATCCCATCTTAAGTTGTGAAAATGTTTGTTCAACCATTTGTTTGTAACTTTCGCTTTAGTTGTTAGTCTATTAAATGGTACTGGAGGTTTGAACAAATAATGATAAACTACTGATGTGTTCATGTCCAAGATTACTAATTCTTTAATAATAAAATTACCATCATTTCCTCGGAAAGCTTGAAATTCAATTATACCTCTTTTAACTTCCATTATATGTGGCGCATTAGAAAACGAAACCCGTTTATTCATGATGAAGTCTTACTAACAACTGACTTAAAAATTGAATGAGCCGATGTTTATAACAGACAGGATTGTTCTTCTTCTTTCACTTCTTGTGCCACTTCATCAATATTAAAATTGGTGTGATAGTTGTTTAATTGTCTCCACATTTCAACTTCTTGAGGTATTCTATTAAAGATTGAAGTATCCACGGGACCGTATAAAATTGGAACAAAAGGTTTTTTGTCCAATGTATCAATTAGATAGTCTTTAATTATTGCACTTGAAAATATTAGTTGTTTCAAATATCTGGTGACGGGACCGGTAGTACAACTTAAAGTGTAAAATTCTTCTTTAGTGAAATATAATTTAACATTATGTGTAGTTAAATCTCTGAAGCGAACAATTTGTCCTCCACGATGTTTTACTATATCAACTTCAATATTTGATTCCAATAAACTTAATCTTGTTCTTCTTCCAAATGTGTTGTTACTTAAATAGCACTCCAAAAGATGTAAATGTTTCATGAGAGATTCCCAAGTAGTTTCACTGAAAGTAACCATTTTGTTTCCATGATTTAAAATAACAATTGGTGAATAATCCATTGATTTTAAAATTCCAACTGATATACTTTTTGTCATGCATGAAGAAATTGGGTAGATAATCCGAAGAAATACTTCTGTTAAAATATTGGTTGTAATGTTAACTTCAACCTTCTTCCTTTTTACTTCTTTTTCAGCTTTTTCTTCTTCTCTCTTCTTATGTTTGTTGAATTTTAGGAACTCGTCCATTTCTCGTTCAACTTGTTTTTCTATATCTGAACTATTATCATCCATTAGAGGTGTATTTTCTTCTCCGTTAGTAGAATTCATCTTGCGAATGATGTTTCCCATACGACGGTTGAAGATAGAATGAAGTTTCTACTAATTATTTTCTCGCTTTTATATTTTTCGTAAATCCTTGAAATTTATACAATTACATAATTGTTTGTTTTCAACTTGTCTTTTACAAATGAAATTCTAACCTCAAAAATTAAAGCAGATAATTCTAACCTCAAAAATTTGCAGTTGTTGTACAATTCTTCTTAAAGTACATTCTTCACAATTCCGGTCAGCGGTGTGTAAGTAACTATTTTATCATGTAGAATTAGACAGTATGCCGAAGTTCCATCCGCTACTGGTTCTTCAAATTCCATTTCAATTTTTATATCCACACTTGATGATTTTACCGATTCATTTTGTTTTGAACAATCGATTACAATTATTGGAGCCTTGGAATAATACTGGTCAGGTGATAATAGTGGTGTATTAGTCTTTCCATAATATGATGATTGAAATCTTGCATACATATCGTATAAAATGGAAAAACGTTTTTTGCTGAACATGACATTCAAATTGTCATAGGGAAAGAATTGAGAGTTTAGAAAAACTTTACAATTCTTTATTTTACAGTGATCAAATTGACCAGCATTTGCAGTGATAACATCTTTTCGCTTAGTTTGAAAACCGAGTATTATGTACCTTGCTCGTTCCAAGTAAGTTGATGTCTTGACGGTCCATGTTTGTCGTTCTGTCTGAGGTAGTGTAGGGTATTCATGAAATTCCCAACTTCGGAATGGCATCACAATATCACGGTCAGATTTCAACTTTCTCAATAATAGGATTCTATGTTCATCAGCCAATCTTACATGAGGTACTCTCCAAACAACTTTATCCAACTGTAGTTGCCATTCCAGTTTATCTTCCGTAGTTGCAGGGTCTGCAAGTATCAAGTCCTTATTAGTTGAAGATCTGAGTAATACTAATTCTTGTTTGACATTTATTATTACCCGTTTGTAATCTTCAGCGAATCCCAAAAGCAATCGTAAAGGTACATGAAAATCAAAGTGACCGTTGGAAGCTGGTGTTATAGTGTCTTTATCGGGGGCAACCCATCCGGCAGTGACTATTGAATTCTTCTCATGCGGTGTTAATGATGTTAATCCTTTCAATGTAGTTGTTAAACCAACCTTTTTTGTTGAATCAACCGTCACCCCTGATATTTCATATCTTATTTCATCAAAAAGATATGCCATCGGGTTATTTATAAAAGGAACTGTTGAAGCAGTTTTTCCATCCAATTTTAATACCCGTCCTTCGATGTACAAGTAACTTTCACACGGTAAAGTGTAAATATCTTGTTGTTGAATGGGGATCCTTATTTCATCGTTATTGTTTAATTTTGATGAAGTGTAAGGGTTGTGCGTGTGATATTCCTTCTCCCATAGTGTTTCGTCGAACGTTGGTCCTTGAGATATATCCAGGATATCCATCGCTGTTAAGTTTCAATCCAATCTTCTGTAGAAAACGAATGTTTTCCGATGTTAACTCTTCCAATGTCGAGGAGCTACTGAGCTCCCGACTCTTCCATTGTGGTTTAAATGATAATCCCATGTTGACTTTTATGTTGCTGCTCTGATGTGTATCCGTATAGTAATTGTTTCTCCTCTAAAGTCAACACTATGACCGTCTTGATCCAATATGTTCAGTACGATGTCTGAAATGAAACTGGTGTTTAACGGTAGGTATATCAAGTTTTGTGGCTTCTCAACAATTTTAAAACCGGGAGCCACTGTTGGATAAAATGTATGTAAAATATGTTGATTAACTCCATCTCTATACGATCCGTGTATAATGTTGCACGTGACATCAATACTATTTACTTTCAATATTGTTACAGTTGAATCACCTGAATGAGTAGTTTCAGGAGTTAAGATTTTCTTTTTTGTATCTGTAAATCCAAGTAAACTGCCAATCGACTGTTCCAAGCTGACATCAATATAATATTTCGAAGTTATTTCTGCTTTTAAAGTATTATTGTTTCCTTTAACGGTGATATTGTCTTCTCCGAGTTGTTTCTGTAATAATTGGTTTATGTCATCAATTTCATATGCTCCAGTAGGAAATGTAATTATTTTCAATTCTGAGTATTTTCCTGCAGCATCCTTAGTTTCATAATAATGTAGTAAATTGTTTTTTCCTTCTGTAACATTAGGAATTGAATTGTAGGTAGTCAAATCAAGTAATGCCGCTTCCCATAATCTTTCCTTGGATAGACGCAATGCTGGGAACAGCGTACTTTTCAATGTGGATGAATTTCCACTCAGTGACACTGTATACGATGACATCTTAAAGCTGACTGACACTCTTCGCTAGAAACTCCAAACATAAATGCCCACATATTTCTGTATTGTTAGGTTGTTCTCTTTTGTAATTGTAAAAAATGTTTTTGGAGTTTCGAAAATAATGTTGCAGTTCTTTTGGCGGTGGTAGATTGCCAAAACTGTCAAAGTAGTAAACGGTTTGTCCGAGCTTTTTATAGCATACCCAATGAGTACCTGGACCATAGGTGGAATCCAAATTTACTATTCCAGTTTCATTTTTCCATATTTTAGTTGGTAATGCATCTTTCATAAAAACTCCTCGAAAGAATGGTATTTTCAAACATTTTACATAATCATTTAACTGATGATTTGTTAAGGCTTTATTTGGAATTATTAATTGATTCTTCTTATTTAGTACACACGGTATGGTCTTAGGTATAAACCTGCTCCGTTTTTTACCATTTGCCAAACAGAAGTCTTCTTTATACTTGCTTTATGAGTTCTACAACGTCCTTTTTTAATGTTTCCACCTCTTTTGGGAGCGCCTTTCTTTGCAGGTCTTCCTCTGCGACGTTTTCCACCACCTAACTTTGCTTTCGTCTTCATGGCTGTAGTTACTGCCCAAGCCGATGCTTTTTCTGCAATACTTGCGTCACTTGATTTTACTCTTTGCCAAGCTTTTTCCGCTAGAATTTTATCTGCTATTGATCTATTTGTTGAATCTTTATACTTTGAATATGCTATATCGTGTTCCTTGCAAGCTTGATCTAATTTATTAATTCCAGGATCTCCTCTTGCTAAACGCTTTGCCAACTTAGTTCCAGGTCCACAATATTGATAACCTCCGGGCAGATGTAATTCGTATGGTAAAGCGTCTATTGTTCGATTTACAACAGCACCAACTGGAATCCGTCTAAGCAGGGATAATGCAGCTGATGTTATACCACGTCCTCTCTTGCCGCTGTCTTGACGATGACTGAGCGATACGGTCTTCATTATGTTGTCTTATATAACTGGCGTGTTTACTCCACGAGATACTTTACACAAATGAATAACTTGTGCAAAATCTTTTATATTTAAAGACTTAGTTATTCAAATTAATTATATACTGATTTATAATTCTATTTTTAATCCAAGCTTCTCGTTCATCGGGTTGAATCATTACATGACTCGTTGTACTAGCTATATGATTGTGGGTATCAATAAGTAAATTGCCCACTATTCTTATTAAACAATCTAAAGTTACAGCATCTTTCGGATGTTGAGGATCTTGTAACTGCATAATAGGTTTATCATTACAAGTATATGCGGTTGAATCACTTTTTGATGTTGTTATGACTTGTCCAATAGTAGCAGCATCATTTGAATCTTCACCTGGTAAAATATTAATTATTTTCTTCATCTTTGCATCATATTTGGTCCCAAAGTGTTTATCCCAAGTTATTGTTTGTTTTAATGTAACACAATCATCTTCTTCATAACCAGGATAAATATTTTTTATTCTTCTATTACGACCATCGTATGTACCTAATCGACCACCACTTGCAATTAATGTTTGTACCATAAGAGGTACATCTGAATCTTTTATACCAAATCTTCCATTTGTTATTGTTTTATGTCCTGCATCCGATCACGCAGCCCGCCACGTCCAAATAAACTGGGACTCACGTACTCGGAAAAGTGGTAACTTTTGCTATATTTCATTCAAATTACATTTGTTTTCTTTTGTATTTTAAATTAACATGATAAATGTCACTTTAAATTTTTAATCGTTATTGCACAAGATAACCGATAAACTGATGAATTGATAAATTGCTGTGTTTAACTGTAAATGATAAACTATAATAACTAATAACTAAAGAATCTACGCTACCTATCATAATTCAAGTTTATAGCAAGTACAATTAATATCATTACACTTTTTTAAATAATGTAGGCCTAGCAAAGCTATTTAGTTAGTTCATATTTAATATGTTTCAAGATTTTTTAATTTTTTTATTTTTATTTAAGCTTTTTAGTTTTAAATAATAAACACCTGTTAATATTATGCAGTTGTCATTTATTTATTCTTAGTAATATTGTGTAATTAAAAATGTGAGATCATTTAATTTTAGGAATTAAGGCAATTCGTTAAATGCGTTGAGGATTCATGTTAAATGTAAAGGCATTTTTATTAATATTTATTTATAATTAATTGATTAATTAGTCCAGCAATCCATTAACCGTTATTGAGCCATTTTCCTGATACTATTAGCTTATAACTCATTACAAAATGAATCTAGGTTAATTACCATAATTCAAGATTATAGTATAGATATCATTTCACTACTTAATTTTTAGGAAGCGTAGTCAATTAGGCCTATAAATAGGCCACAAGGTTATTTTTTATTTTTTATTTCTAGGTTTACATTTTTTGTGCACAATCTGTTAGCGCTATATTTGTTTTGTCTATTACTCGCTGGATAGCTACAATGTTTCATTAACTAAAGGTAAAATATTATGTTTAAAAATAACGATTTTATTCAGTCCCCTATTAAAGAGTGTGAGCAGTGCGAAGATTTTTATACAATAAGTGAAGTGTTCAGTAGTAATAGTAAATGCATGAATTTTAGAGTAATACATCAGAATGTCCGGAGTATTTACAAGAATTTAGATGAAGTTCTTACTTTATTACAAGGTACAAATATAAAATTTAATTCCATTATTCTGTCTGAAGCCTGGTTGACAGACACGGAGCCAGAGGTGGTTCCGGGGTACAACATGTTCAGATCCCACGGCAACCTGAATCAGAGCGACGGTGTAGTAGTGTATTTAGACAGTTCGCTATCAGCGGTCTGCAATCAGCTGTGTTTAGGTGGAGTAGCCACGGCCTTATCTTTGACCTTCAAATGGGATGGCCAACCTTGTGAAATTTTAGCCGTATATAGAAGTCCAAACACCAATCTTAACCGTTTTATTGAAGGCATAAATAATTATTATCAAAATGATACAAAATCGTTTTATCTTCGAATTTTTGCTGGTGACACCAATTGCAATATTTTAAATCCGGAATTAAATTCTATTGAAGAAAAATTCATTGACACAATGCATGACAATGGTCTCATTCCATGCATTGACAAAATTACCCGTTTTGAAAGCAAAACTTGTATAGATCATTTTTTTCTTAAAATAAAATCTTTCGCAGATGTCACTCCTCTTGTTTTACACTCTCAAATAACAGATCATTATGCAATTGCACTTGAAATCTCTAAATTTGCGAATATCAGTCAATTCACCGACGATAATAGTGTAAATAAAATCGATTGGAATAAAATTGAAAATGACCTTTCAAATAAAAATTGGCTTGACCTTTTAGAATGCACTGATGTAAATGAATGCTCATATAGATTTATAGACTTCTTGCAGACAACCTTGAGAAATGCGACGACCAGAGTTAAAATAAATTCAAAAAATACGAAGTTAAAACCTTGGATAACTGTAGGATTGTTAACATCCATTAGGAAACGAGATCGCTTGCATAATAGAATTAAAAAAGAGCCGTACAACTTGATATTACGCAGTCGTTATCTCCGCTATAGAAATATGCTTCATTCATTGATTAAGCAAACCAAATATAATTATTACAAAAAACAGATTGAACAAGCCGCTGGTGATGTTAGAAAGTTCTGGACCATCGTAGGCGAAGTGTCGGGCCGGCCGCGGGTTAGGGAGAGGTTTCCTGTTGAAGGGTTTCGTGTGAGTGGCGGCGCTGACTCCTCATCTTCCATAAGTGACATCAGTCAGAATTTTAATAATTTTTTTGCAAGTGTAGGTCAAAATTTAGCAAATGCGATAAATCCAACTGGACAGCCTGAGGTGGAGGACGCTGACCATGCCTGTGATTCTGCCTTTTCATTGGAGCCTGTCGATCGGACACAATTGAAGCATGTCATTGACAGTATTAAGTGTAATTCCGCTCCTGGTTGGGATGGAATTCCTTCAAAGTTAGTTAAAGAATATTATACTTTTTTAATTGAACCATTGTTACACTTGGTTAATCTCAGTATTATTTCTGGTGAATTTCCAAATGATTTTAAAATTGCTAAGGTTGTCCCAATATTTAAAAGTGGTTTGAAGACTTCCATGAATAACTTCAGACCGATCTCGTTACTATTGGTTATAGATAAAATACTTGAGAAATGTGTCAAAATTCAACTTGCTAATTACCTAAATAAGGAAAAAATTATTTCTGATTGTCAATATGGTTTTACTAAAGGTAGAAATACCTCAGACGCACTCTTCGATATCACAAAACTAATAATGAATAAAGTGAACGAAAAGCAAAAGGTTTTGATTTCCTTTCTTGATCTTGCAAAGGCATTTGATTCAGTCAACAGAGAGATTTTGTTAAGAAAATTAGAATTAATTGGCGTTAAAAACAACTCTTTAGCTTGGTTCTCTAATTATTTTGAAAATCGACAGCAATTTGTGACAATAAATGGAGTTCAAAGTGAATCTGTCAACGTTGATTATGGTGTTGTTCAGGGCAGTACATTGGGACCCTTGCTATTTCTTATATACATCAACAACATATCCAAGCTAAATGTCCATGGTAAATTATTTTTGTTTGCTGACGACACGGCTCTAGTGTCCTTTGGTAGAAGTTGGGACGACGTGTATGATCGGGCTTCCTCTGACTTGGCCAGAGTCAAGAACTGGTTTGACTGGAATGTTCTTTCCTTAAACATCGACAAAACTAAATGTCTTCCTATTTACTTCAAAAATGAATCCGGACCAGGTCAGAGAGTGCTTAGGATCCACTCCTGTGGCGATCCGCGGTCGGTGAGCTGTGGCTGTGGCAAGATTGAGCAAGTGACTAAGTAAGTATCTTGGAGTGATCATTGATAATAAGATGTCGTGGGAGCCACATGTTCAATTTGTCAAACAAAGGGTTAGAACAATGATTTATGCTTTCAGACTACTGAGGCAGGTTCTGCCCGTGGATCGCTGCAGGGGTGTTTATTACGCGTATGTCCAAACTGTTCTACAGTATGGCATACTGGCGTGGGGAGGTGCCTCTGCCTCAGTGCTGGAACCATTGTCAATCACACAAAGATCCATCATTAAAGTTATTCTAAAAAAGGGTCAGAGGTATCCTTCAGGGTTGTTGTATGAGGCTTTTCCGGTTCTAAATATAAGACAACTCTATTTAAAAACCTTATTAGTTTACGTCAAAGAAAACAAAAACCAATTTTTTTCAGTATCTGATCACAAATATGAGACAAGGAGCAAAATTAGATTTGGCTATGAGATTCCAAAATTAAAATACAAAGCAGATCTCCATAATTCATTTTATTTAGCTCATCAAATTTACCGCAATCTGCCAATAGAAATTAGGCTGTTGGAGGGAGCCAGTGCCGCCGTTTACAAACGAGGGGTTGAGGATTGGCTGCTCCGCCTTGGTAGGGAAGCCGTGGAGGCTCTGATATGTTCGCCTTACACCTGATTTTAGTTCTTTATATCAATTTTTTTTTCTTTTGTTACATCCGGGCATTCATCAACCAATATTAGTTAAAATACTATGTACCCTTTTTATCATTACTGAATTGTATTAGTATTAGTTTCTTTTCCAGGATAGTTTTTATGTTTTGTTTTTGGACATTTATATCGGGAGACAATGACGCTCTTCTCCACGCACAGACGTACAGTCTTGTGGAGAATAATTTCCATTGTTTTGTATTGTCCTGTAATATTGTGTGTTATAATTGGAAATAAATATATTGTATTGTATTGTATTGTATCCCATTCATCATTTTTTCCTTGCATTAAATCAAACTTTTTATTTCCATGTATAAATTTATCTCCCCGCTTTAACACGGCATCTTCATGTTTTACAAAATTTGATGTTTCCTTTTTTAATTCTTTAGATAATTGTTCCATAGTAACAGCATCTTTTGGTTGAGAACCAAACTTTACATTTGTCAATGTTTTACCATGACAATCAATTCCATTAACATCTTGTAAAATACAGTTGTCCTTGATGTATTTTAGGTTTACAGCATCACCGTCTTCCTTTGGGTATCCAATGTCATTTATAATAAATTTATAAAAAGAAAATCCATGTTCAGTTTTTTCCGGTATTATAGAATGTAAATATTCTTTATTAACTGAATCTTTATTATTTTTGGGATTTCCCACGTTGGTTATTCTATAATTTCCAGCATCATACGTTTGTCCATCTTTTAAGTTATTACCCCATTGCAATTTTAAAGTATTTGAAAGTTCAGATAATAAGTACTCTTTAGTAATTGCATCAGAACTTTCAGTTGGTTTACCAACATTAATTATTCTATGTGATTTAACATCGTAAGTATTCTTATGTAATTTCAATGATGTTGAAGTAGCTTCTTTTACTGTCTTCAAATTTGCTCCATCAGTATCTTCTTCTGGATCTTTAACTAGTTTTAAACGTTTATTACTTATGCTATAGTCACCTTCAGGTGTTTGCGGTAATCCACTTCTTTTTCTGTCTTCTCCAACTTGTACTCCTAACGCGGAGTACCGTCCGAACTTGTCGACGCTCATGTTAGAACTGATACGTCTTACGCTTGCAACTCTTTTATATCCGCGGACAATTATACAACTATACCACGATTCCTAAGTTCATCAACTAGAGCCACCCATTCATTATTCAAACCCGTATGACCGGCTTCCATGGCTTCATGCAATAGTCTCATTCGGTCAACCAATTTATTGATGTTGTTGTAGTAAATCACATTTGTATTGTATAGATTTTTCATCAATCCTTTACCAGAGGTTGAAGTATCTCCTTTACTCTTTTTACCATGTTGTTCAAGAAGTGATAAATCCATAAGTGATAAAGATTTTCTTTTCAGTGGTTGTCTCACCGCTGGAGCAGTACGTAATGTGGGCAATTTTCGTGGAGGAAACAACTTTTTTATAACAATGTTATATTTTGTTGCACGTGAACGATTAATCATTGCATCCTTTAAATAGTTTCTCTTATGAGCGTTAGTATTTTGTAAAATCTCTTTAAAAACACTTAAATCTTTGGATGAATATCTTAGTGGTATATTTTTAAAAATTAATTCATATAATCCTTTTGTTCCTTTATATCTATGCTCACCAATAATGATGTAATCGTCTTGAGTTATTTCAAGCTTTGAATCACCAATCTTTAATTCATTCCCATCAATTCTTGCTCCGTATATGTGTGATCTACTCAAATTCGGGTTTGATTTCATGTCATGTAGCATTTTCATTATATATTTTCTTCCAAGAGGTCCATGTTGTAATATATCGCTACTCAATTGAGTTAAATTTGGAATAGATTGTTCAGCTTCAGGTATTGGCTGTTCTTCTCCCTTTTCAACAATTGGTTCTTCTTCTTCTTTTGCTTCTTCTTGCTCACTAGCACTTGTGTATGAATCATCATCTTCTTCTTTTTTTAATGCTTGTACTTCTTGTTTAGAAACTGGTAGTAAAACATCTCCTTCATAACGAGGTTTACCAATAGTTTCTGATATCTGTTTTAAAGGTTCCGTAATAGGTTTAAATGTAGTCTCTAGAAATTCTTCTCTTTCACTTAAACCCATCCTCAATGCACGATTCTTCATCCTAATAGAATCACTGAGTGATTTTATTTCTTTTAATAGTTTTTCTTGATTCACCATGTTTACACTGTGAAGTTCAACGTGTAACTAGATGTAGCATCGGTAGTTCAACGCATAAATACAAATTTATCCAACCCTATACGATATCTACCATTTTTAATATCTTCTTCCTTCATAATAACGAGAAAGCTATATTTCTCATTCCATGCTTTGCCACACATCTCTTTAAATTTTTCAAATGGCATATCCGCATTTACATGATCATTATATATATGCTTTAAATTTGTTTCATCTTGCTTGAAGATGATCAACATATTTGCATTGTCTCTTATAAGTTGTTTTGGAATTTTACTGTATGTTTGACCAATGTAAATGCTATCAATATTATGATGTCTTCCCATAGCAAAATAATTCCTTATTGTGTCATGATTTTCACAAGAAACATCGTCAAATATAAAAATAGAAAATGGTTTTGCTTCATTTGGTTGCATAATTGTTTCACTGGCATTAAACTTGTAAAAATTTACTTCAGGTACACTTGCAAGTACTTTATCCAATAATTGATATTTTGGTTGTTGCAATGATTTTGAAAAAATGTATATATTGTTAAAACGCAATCCTTTAGGATTAGTTATAAGGTTAAAAACAACATTAGTTTTTCCACAATTTGAAGGACCAGTTATTAGACATCTTATCGTATTTGGTAGTAATTCACCATGTTTTCCATGATTTAACTTATCATTGTCAACTGTCAATTCATCAATGTTATTGATATTAAATCGATCTTTTTGTTGTACAATCTCCATCTTGTATAAAGGTTAAACACACAATGAGCTATTAAACAACTATACTAAGTCTTTTGAAGGAATCCAAGAGTCTTCACTTTTATCAAACCCTAACCACCGGACTTTAACCATATCCTTTTTCCTTTGTAAAATCTTCTCGACAAGATATACATTACCAACTGTTGATTTCAACAATTCGTGTCCGTAGAATCCACCTTGAAGTAATTCACCCTTGTTATCCTTTAATAAATAGGTTTCAGGTATAGTTGGTTGCACTTTATAAATTGTAAATACTTCATTAGTCCAATTTGGTAGATATCTTTTACTAAATACACCTTTGTATTTGCTTATACGAACTTTATCGTTGACCTTGAACTTCTTTGGTTGCAATTTTTCCAATTTCGGTGTTGTATTATTTTTAATGCGTTGTAATACAATTTTGGCATTAGCACTATTTACCTGGATAGGTTTCATTCCAATGGTACGATGATATTTGTTGTTATACTCTTTTATAAGTTGTGGTAATATGTCATACCACACGTATGATCCTCGTTTTGAAAGTTGTTTATACATCGCACCTTTTAATGTTCTATTGAATCTTTCAATTATTGAAGCTTTAACTTCAGAATTTGTAGAATAATGATTTATTTGATATTTCTTCATCAAAGCTCCAAAGTCTTTATTAAAATATTCTTTTCCATCATCGGTCTGTAGATGTTTAATTTTAAATTTATTTCTTTGTATTGTGGTTTCCATAGCTTTTGTAACACTTTTACCAGTCTTATCCTTCAATGGTAAAGCATCAGCTATTTTAGTAAAACAGTCTATAATTGTTAAAATATATTTAAATCCTTTATTTATTTTACTGTGCGGTATCATTTCAATGAGATCAGCTTGATAAAGATCATTCATTCCTTTAATGATTGTACTTCTTCTTGGAAATCTTCTTCTTGCTGGTTTATGTAGTTCATTTACAATCTTGTCCTTCACACTTTCCATCTTCAGATGTTTCTTGTACACCGCTTGTAAAAATACTGACCCATAGAATAGTTAATTCTCATTTATATAGTTTGAATATAGGTCAAGGCCATTTCCTATTAGTGTAAAAAAGAGGGAACATGGCATTGGGCTTGCCATGTCCCCTCTTCTTTACGGAAAGGAAAAAGGAAGAAGGTAGAGGACGAAGAATAGGTTTACTGGTCGATAGGGTTCAAGGAGTAGTGGCCGAATGGTAAAGTATTAATTTTATCTTCTAAAATATGGCGCTTGTCATCTTTGTAGCTTAATGCCCACTTTGTTTGTTTGACACTAAAAAGTTGATGATTATAACTTCTAATAGTGTTGAACGTTGCAGTTGTTTCAACATTTTCAAACAAACATCTTTTATAATGTTCAAACTGTACGTTCTTCTTCAAGAAAGAAGTTTTTATTCCTTTGGCCTTCTTCGTGACTTGATGTTCGTTCCTCTCGTTTATGTACAGTTGAAATGAATACAGTTTGGACATTAATGCTACAATTTCCATCATCGGCACACCATTTGTTTCATCTTTAAATTTTCCCAATACTTTCTTATTTCTGTCAAAGTCGTAATTTGGATGATCCTTAGGATAATCGGAAAAGTCGAAATCATCTTTATATATAAAGGTGCGTAGATCTTCATACATGTCATTTGTTTTAATCCAGTAAATTAGTGCATCCGTGTCCATATATGCAATACCAATGTTCTCTCTTCCATAATAGTTAACCATCTTCTTATAATGAAACTCGTACATATGTGTTTTTGAAATATCCAAGATTGACATTCCAAGATACAAAGGACGATCCATTGTAACTGACTTCTTGTTCATGGAAATAACAACTAGATTTTCATTAATAATTATAGATGAACCAAAGTTTGGTTGTTGCACCAATTTCTGTAATTTTACTGGATCAGTTACCAATTTGATATCCTTATGTTTCCTTTTGTTTTCCAAAGTCTTGCCAAATATTGCGTTATTCATTAATTTGAAAAAATCTTTTTGAAAACTTGATGTAGCAGTGGCTCTTCTTCTTGTGTTGTTGTCGATGTAAGGTTTTAACCAACAAGATTGAGAAAATTGTAGTACTCGATTAATTTTTGTAATTCTCAATCCTAAGTCTAAAGCTTGTTGTATCATCCAGTAGTGTCCAACATATCGAGACTTGTCGGTTAAAGTCATCATTAATTTTGGCCATCTTCCAGTAGGGGAAATTTCAGTCTTAGGAAGAAGTGGTAAATCATAATGTTGATCATGAAGATGTTCAGGATATTCAAAATTAACATCAAAAATGTAACCAGTTTCACCATGCTTCGGTATATCCATTATGTTTCCAATCGATTCTGGATCTATCCATTTAAAATTATCATATGGAAGGGGATTCGACATTGCCCATCCGTATAAGTTATTTGCATCAAAATAACCCAGGAATGTTGTTGGTTTTGATGCATCATAATCGGGCAGATACTTGTTGTTCGCCTTGAAATATCGTGTAACGCTTTGCGTCAATCCCCCTCGAACTCCTGACTCTAACATCATAACCATATCTATATCAGTAAGAAGTTGTATTTTACAATTTGTTTCTTTCAACATAGCTTGCCATGCTAATCCAGGTGAAGTGTACGAATGAAGAGGGTCCAATCCATATGCTGCAAAACATGTATTTCTAAATTCTTCCATAATATCACATAGTAAAGTTACATCCAATTTAACATAAAAATCTGAATATTCTCCCAATGTTCTAAATCCTAAATCGTTCCATACTTTACATGCATGATCATAGTCCTCTTGAGATATGTCCATGTCATAAAGTTTACTTTGAATTCTTCTTTAGCCGGAAGTGATGTTTCATTAAATCTTTCTAAACTGTCTATGTAATCATATGGAAACACACCTTTCCGAAGTACCAAATCCAGTTTGTCGTTATTTACAATCTTCTTTGTTTCGATTAAATCTTGTTTCCTTAAATTTTCTGAAAGTTTGGACAAACTCGACGGCATAAATCTGTAGGAGTCTAAGAATCTTAGTTTCATGTTTCCAACTTCTTTGGAAAAACTTATGAACTTCTCTGAAGTTTCAGCTAACACATCGATTTTACCATCGTCTCTTCCTAGTTCAGGTATTATAAAATGAGCATCGTACCCACTGAGGTTATGCAGAACCACAGGAATAAATAGTGGTAAACGATAGCTTAAGTTGCATTTATTACAAGCAGCACCCCTGTAATAACCTGTGAGGTGATCGTGATCTTTAACTTTATAATTCTCAATAGTAAAATCATTTTTGCATAAGAAACATCGAGTTGCATTTTCATGTTGAATTTCTTCTTCTTCCTCCATCGGTTTCATTGGTACAATATTTGTATATAATCTTTGTGCATTTCCAGCTATTGAATATAAGTGATCAAGAAATATTTTTTCTACATTTTCACCACGATATACTAGAGGTTCTGAAGTTAATCCATATCTGTTTAAATGTTCTTCTGATAATGTTGATTTAACCATTAAACAAAAACTGTTTGGTTTGTGCATTTGATACTTGACACTTTTTCTAGCTTCACAATTTTCATCTTCAACAGGAACAAGTGTTGATTCAAAGTCCGCATACACAACTAGAGGAATACGGTACTGATGATGAACCTTTTCAAATGTAACAAATGCTCTGCTTTCCGAAGGTAAAATAATCTTTGCTTCATAATTATTGTTACATAATCTTTTGTGCTCTTGTAACCATTCTCTTGAGTGTAGCCCATCTCGTTTAAATTGAAACATCTCTTGCAAATTAACTTTCTGTGTCGATCTTTAGAAAGCTGCTTATTAACAAGACGATCAAATTGCTTTATGTACACATAGTGAGACACATCTCCTCGCGTTAGTAGTAGTAAATCCGTATGATCTGGTAGCTCTTCTTTTGCAATACGTAAAGGATACACTTTGTTTGAACTATCTAATGCAAAAACATTGATAGACGTACCAGGATTTTTCTTCTCAAATTTTGATATATCTTTCAGTGATACAGGATAAGTGATTCCTTGAAAATTGTATCTAAATCTTTGATTTTCATATTCTTGGTTAGGTCTATTCACATGAAGTGGTGGTACAAATTTAGCTGTCATTGCATAACGAAAACATTCATTGTCTTCATTTTTAACATTAACACATGATTTTGTATTTTCAATTCTTTTTGGTAAAGGAATGTAACTAGATCCCATTAGTCCATATCCATGTTTGTGAACTCTTATATCTAATACTTCAATACTTGTAAGACTCCATCCGGATCCTCTTCCTTCATGTTCCTGAATTTTTGTTAATATTTCTTCTATACAATTTTCTATTATTGAATCAATGTTTGAACTTTCCATAATGGTTCGGTTTTTTGTTATGAATCCTCTTGGTGATAATTCTTCTTGTACATTTATAAACATAGCTTCTAGTAGTAAACCAAATTTAAGAAAGTTTAATCTTTTCAATTCTTCTTTTAAAATTTTACTTACGATTGGTTTTGCTTCTCTAATAAATTCTTCTAGCTTCAAGTTTTCATTTTGAATCTTATGATGCATTACTACTTTACCGGGTAATGCAAATACTTGTAGATTCGGTAAAGTAGTTGAAGATGTTGCTGTTATTTCATCTTGTTCTTCTTGTTGTCTTGTTCTTCTTGTTGTTCTTGTTCTTCTTGTTGTTCTTGTTCTTGTTGTTCTTGTTTTTCTTCTGGGTTGTTGTGAATTAGTTCTTTATGACAGTCTAATAGAATTTCATCGTGAAACGATTCCGAACATTTATCGCAACGATACATGTTGAGATGTTTACTCTTCGAAATTTTGCCAAGAAATAAAATAGGCTCTCGCGTTCCTCCTTTTATAACGGTCCCCCCACCACTATTTCATCTTCTTCACTATACAAAGAAATCAAACTTTTTAAATAAAAATATTAACCTTCAACAAACTAATTGTTCATTCGTGTTCTTTATTCCCATTGGAGTTTTAGTATATACTTCTTTATATTCAAGCTTTAACTAACTTTCCCCACCCAACTAATTTTAGTTACTTTTAAAACCAAACACCTGCCCTCCAAACATCTATTAGGACAGATGTTATGGGACAGATGTTGAAAGAACAAATGTTAGGGTGGAAATGGCTAGAGCACAGGCACTTGGTTAAACTAAATTTGCACATAAATTAACTAGAGTTGAACTAAAAATTCGCATAAATTAAAAGTTAGTTCAAAACTAAAATTCGACAGTGTTAAGAAACTCTAACAGTTGATTAAAAATAAACATTAATTCAAAACTGAAATTCAACAGTGTTAACCAAATTCTAACAGTCGAAAAAAATAGGTCAAGGTAATCCAATTTTAACGCGAGAACGAGGAATAGAGCACTAAGTGAACCCCCCTAACCCCCTCCCCTAAGAGAATAAGATAAAAGGGAAGAACTTTGGAGATTTCAATTCTTTGTCGGGGCGGTGGCGTCGCGAAAGGTCCTAGCAGGGGGAAAGAAATAGTTAATAAATTTTTGTAAAATTTTTAAAAATTACCGCTAGTGGTAGAAGTTAGTTAATTATTTTATAAGGGTTTAAGAACTGTGTCGTAGGCGATTAATTGCAGTTATATCTAGCATTTGTACAGGTAAAACTTGCAGTGTAATAATTATATATTAATGGTTGTAACTGTTGTAGGGGTAGTAGTGGCTGGGGTTTTTTGACAGTGATGGGTGGGTTTTGGAAGTGGGTCAAGGTCATCCAGAGGGGGTTTTTAAAAATATATTTATTTAACAAAAACTCATCAGTGATTGGAGAATTGCTTTGTCATTATTTGTAGCATTAATAGTTATTTTATTACTCTGTATGGGTGAATCCCGCTGTGTGTCCATAATTGCAAAAAAGGAGAGGTCCTAGGTGGTTACAGTGCGAGTTGATAGAGCAGAACAAGACATGTGTCTGAGGAAGAATGATCATATAAACCTGGTAATATAGTGAATAAGAATAATTGGATAGGATTGTCAATAGGTGTAACAAGATTGAAATTTTGATATTTCAGCATTTTAGTTAAGACAGAGTGTAAAACAGGATTAGTAGAACAAGTATTACAAAGGTTAGATTTTACAAAGTACAACGGGTGAAAACTGAAGTATTTTTTAAGCTTACTCAATGTAGTACGCGGTTTTGAAATTGTGGAGTTAGATTGTTTCTGTAAAATGTGTTTCGTACGCAAAAGTTTTAAATGTAAAGTGTGGGCACCCATAATAATATTTAAAGGGGAGATGTGTACTCTCCAAAATTCAGCGAGTATATGATTGGTGCCCGCGAGTGTGTCTCAATATATAGAGACTAATTAGCATAATAAGCGCAAACATATGTTAGAGTAACAAGAGTAAGTTAAAAAAAATGTTTGATAGTCTTAGAGACTTATGGATAGATGTTTACTGTCGCCCTATCGCCATTATAATGGCGCACGCGCGAGGTACCGATGCCGCTTATATAGGGTAGTGTGAACCCCCCCCCAACCCCCTCCCCTAAGAGAATGAGATAAAAGGGAAGAACTTTGAAGATTTTAGTTCTTTGTCGGGGCGGCAGCGTCGCGAAAGGTTCTAGTAGGGGGAAAGAAATAGTTAATAAATTTTTGTAAAATTTTTAAAAATTACCGCTAGTGGTAGAAGTTAGTTAATTATTTTATAAGGGTTTAAGAACTGTGTCGTAAAAACAGAAATAGAATATTACTAAATTTATTATTTTACCATAAGTCTCCAAATTAAATTAGACAATGATGTTCTAACAGGCAAACCAAAGGCATGGTTAAATCGATTGAGCTCCAATATTTTATAAAATCTTTAAGGTTACGAAATTAAAGTTAACAACTTGAAACTGTTTCAAACACCTAACAAAATTAAATCATGGTATTTGCTCACCTTGGCTACTTTAATATTCAAAGTCAGCCTTGAAATTCAATGAAGTTGGAGGGTAGAATAACTGACAGCCAGCACTTCAAATTCACTC
Source organism: Neoaliturus tenellus (assembly GCA_030545055.2). Classification (NCBI taxonomy): domain Eukaryota; kingdom Metazoa; phylum Arthropoda; class Insecta; order Hemiptera; family Cicadellidae; genus Neoaliturus; species Neoaliturus tenellus. Next base: position 36,968 of record JAQYXR010000707.1, read on the forward strand.
GGCGATCACCCAGACAAGACGGACAGTCTGGCTAAAAAGGATAAGGCACATGACAATCAGCTGATTGGTCAAATACAAAGGTTGGTGGCAGATAAGAGGTAGTGATTTGGTGGTCGCGGGTATAAGCTGGTTAGTGGACTTTTTGGAGTGCCTGCAAGTTTGTCATGCAACTTCGCAGCATTACTGAATTACCGCTGGTATTGGCTGTTGTCGGCGTGCTCAACAACAGAGAAAATTCAAAGTTGCTTGATCAGCCCAACTTTTATGACCGAAATGTGGGCGTAAATAAAATAAATGCCACAGTTGAAAGGGTTAAATTTCTATGAACAACTAACTATGCCTTTTTACAGTTAATGGCTGTTTTAAAAAGAGGGTATAGGCTTAACATATTATAGTTTCTTTATTTGTGTGCAATTTTCGTTGTTATTTCGTTATCAAAATAGCAGCACATAAGACTAATGTTAAAAAATACGATTTTTAAACTTAAATTTAGAACAAATTTAATTTTTCCTGGGATTGAGCCTGTTTCTAAACTAATTTTTGGGCAAAAACACTTTTAAAGGTAAAGTATTAGTAAAATCTACCTGCCATATTTTGAGATTGTAAAATACACATCCCTTCAGACATTGCTTGTATAGTATAGATTTAATAAACAATAATAAAAAAATTACTAAAATTTGTAAAAAGTTACTGGTAATAACTGACCGTATATTTTACTTAAATTATTTTACAAGGATAATAGTACAAAATTTGCCTGGTAAATGTGTATGATTTATTGTAGCAATAGTAATATCAGTGACAGATTGTATTCTAAAAATTCTAAGCTTAAAAAGGATTGTTTAGTTGAAGACGAGCTCATTAGCTCTGCTTATTTACCTTTAAGATGAGCTTGTTAAGGAGTCTTAATGTAGGGCTAAGGGTGTTGTATAATGGTATAAGTAAAATTTTGATTATACCTCTGCTGGTAACAGCTGGCTTTATAATTTGGTGTTAAATATTTTATTATAAAATTAAATATTTGCGATTGTACAAATTACTCATTTGTTGTATCCTTTTAATAAAATTAAACTAGATATACATGATCACCAATAAAGACTACTATTAAAAAGGAATGAACTATTTTCTAATATAATACTATTTATTAATTTATTTACTGATTAATAGTGAAAGACACATGTTTATAATGGAGTATATGGTTTTTTTGACAATTAATTTAACTGTTTTTATGAATTATTTTATTTCGGTATTAAAATCCATAAGACTAATGTTAAAACTTTTAGAATTTCAATTTATGACTAGCTGTATACCCGCTCTTTGCATGGGTCGTGTGTAAAGTTTATTAAACAAATTATAACAATGCTTTCAGAAATTGAATATATCACCATCAGTTAGGTTATTTTAAATTAAGTTTTATGTCTAATAGGTCCCTGTTTAATAGCTCCCCTGTTTAATAGCTCGTGTTTAAAGCCACCTTTGTCAAAATCTTGTTACATCTATTTTATTTGGTTTGGAAGTTATTACCATGAATGTTTTTTTTTTTTTTGCGGTTTGATTTAACATTTATATTCGTATAGCGATTTATTTTATAGTTCTATGAGTATAAACTCATAAACAATTTAAGAAAATTCAGATGTTTCAAAAATACTATAGATTATTAAATAAAAAACCTAATATCGAATAATTTATAGGATGTGACAATAGCTATATGCCAAATCCAATATACCCCACCCCTGCATATCGTGTTCTACCCATGAAAGATATGTACAGACATGGGCAACATTAAATCTAAATTAAATATGCAAACCAAGCAAAACAACGCAGCACTTGTTAGTAATGTATAGACACCGTATCAATGTAGATATTAGGTCTAATCAATTCAATATATGTCTTTAGATTTTACCTTCTTACCTAAAACCTCATGTATTGCCAATGTATACAAAACCGAATAAATAGGGAAATCTGTTGTTAAAAAATTTGACAATAAATGGAGGAAAATAAAGCATTGATGGTAGGATCACCTCTTTTTATTGCAGCAGGAAGCGTCCTTTTTACATTCTGAATGTCCAAATAAGTATATCTGTTTGTTTACACAAAATAAAAACAATAACAAACTTCTGCCAAAATATTCTAAGACCATCTGATTCTATTTAACCAATCAGCATAATCCTTGAATGAAAATTAAAGTGGTGCTATCAGTATTTTATGACCAGCCTCCTCACTTCTTCATAAGAACACTATTCAATATTCATATTTAGAACCAAGAATTAGTTGAATTTACTCACTGTATTTAGGCCAGTAAAAAGTTAAAGGGTTAGATTTGAATTATTTTATAATTATTAACATTTTAAATGTTGCAATCTGTGGTGAAAATTAAGCATTGTCTAATCCAGCTGATTAAAAAGCATAAATAAAAAGCTAGACTTAAATATTCTCATAAGATTAACATTGAACTAGTGCACTTGTTTTAAAAAATTTGACAATAAATGGAGGAAAATAAAGCATTGATGGTAGGATTACCTCTTTTTATTGCCGCAGGAAGCGTCTTTTTACATTCTGAATGTCCAAATAAGTATATCTGTTTGTTTACACAAAATAAAAACAATAACACACTTCTGCAAAAATATTCTAAGACCATCTGATTCTATTTAACCAATCATCATAATCCTTGAATGAAAATTACAGTGGTGCTATCAGTATTTTATGACCAGCCTCCTCACTTCTTCATAAGAACACTATTCAATATTCATATTTAGAACCAAGAATTAGTTGAATTTACTCACTGTATTTAGGCCAGTAAAAAGTTAAAGGGTTAGATTTGAATGATTTTATAGTTATTAACATTTTAAATGTTGCCATCTGTGGTGAAAATTAACAATTGTCTAATCCAGCTGATTAATAAGCATAAATAAAAACCTAAAATTAAATATTCTCATAAGATTAACATTGAACTAGTGCACTTGTTGCTTGATATCGAGCAATTTAGTTAAGGTATTTTTTATGTTTACACTTTTTCATTAGTTTGTTAACCAGCGCATCCTAAAAAATTCAAAATTATAACCTTTTTGGTATGAATATACAGATATTTTCAGTGGTATACTGTGTTTACCCGTTACAGCTGGTAACATGAAATCTTTTTTTAATTTCCTTCTCAATTTTAATCAAATGGAGAAATTTAGAACTTTAAGGGCGTCTAGGATCCTTCTGTTTGAATAAATTTCCATCAATTTACTATATAAAGAATTTCTTGCCGGGTCCTATTGAATGACACTAAAATGATTAAAATTGGTTGAAAACTGTAGGAGGAGTTCCTTGTACAAAAAACCGTGTCGCGTATTAAATATGTATATGAATAAATAATTCTTTTACTATGAGGCAGAGCCCTTTTGACAAACCTTCAGCAGTTAAAAAATAGTTCTAATTGCACTATCTAAGAGTAATAAAAATTTTCATATAATGTATTAAAGCTCTTGTCCCTTGAAAAGAGATAAAGATTGGTATTTCAGCACAACTTGGTTAGTTTGACGTACTATGGGGCGAAGCCCTAAGGTTGCTAAGGCAATTAAAGTTACAATAAACATTTACACAACTCTAGTCTATGCCATGAAAAACATTTATACCATTAGGTAAAGTCGTTATCCCGTGAAAAGAGGACAAAATAGGACCCATGAGCATTACAGACAAAGAGAGAGAGACAGAGGAAAAGAAATTTAGATCACACCTCTTTTGGATTCTGCGATGCATGAAAAGTAAATACCAACGTCGCAGCAGACCTGCATACTCAGCTAATTTCTAAAGTAAAAAATAATAAAAAATTTTGAGATTTTAAGCAATATACAAACAAATCAAATTTTATTAATATACTTGAATTTGAATACAAAAGGTATTTAAGGACACAGAAGAACTTCTTTAAAGTCTATAAATAACTTTATCTTTTGACATTACCAGTTACCCAAAATACGTACAAACAGGTTTTTAATTAAAAAGATATAAAAACAAACCTTTGTTTACTTTGAAAGGTTTAGCAGCAGTTTGTAATATGTGTTGTGTTTTAAAAGGTTTTAGGCTTATAAACTGTGTATTCACTATAGGAAACTGGTATTTAAAGTAAAAAAATAAAAAAACTCTGCTTTAAAGTTACATAAAATAAATCTAAAACAAGACTAGAAATGTTTTCTAGTACAACATATTTCTTTTTAAACTTTGCCTAATATCTCTACTAGGTGTTTCATTAAATAAATATATCCATACCCTCTACGTCAAAGCCCCGCAAACAAAAGAGCTTCCGAACAACTCAATCTTACTTTTATAAACTCCCCACCCGTGTATATCCCCACTTTTCTATGTCGAGCCAACGGGTGGAAACTTACTTAACACATTACAACCCCTCTGCGTCTGCCTTGATTCATACCAGGTGGAACCCATGTACACCGCGACAGATGTCTGTTTGTTTCTCAACTCATCGATTCAAAAATAACTATTTATGCTCTTTGTATAATTCTAAAGGAATTAAAAATGTTTTTTATATTGTTGCAAAATGACCACTTTTGGTCAATTTATAAAAATGTGGTTTAATTAATCACGTTAACCCAATAAAAATTTATTAAATTACTGGTATAGTTTTTATTATTATTGGAGAGAGGTATGGAGAGGCATGAAAGTACAGGAAATGCTTTATAGACGAATTGAGGTTTTAATCATAGCCTAGATTAAATTTTTCCTTTTAACTGGTAGTTAATTATTATAAAAATTTTATTTTATATGATTTCATCTATGAATTCTAAAGTCCAACCGTAGTATAGGTTTTATTTATAAATTTAATATGATTATTGTTTTGGTTCTAATTATATTTGTAAAGTAATAACAAAAGGGGTATGCTATATATGTTATAGTAATTTTGTTTTACTCGCAAAAATGTTTTAAGTTCCTAGCTAGTTGATTTTTGTTAACCGAGCCGACTATTGATCTGAATACGAGTATTACATAATGTTTACACAAACATTTCCTAGTATCATATAACCACAACCATACTTAACTTATTTTTGGTTAAAAATAAATAATGGATAAAACCCACAGGACATTTAAATCTTGGTAAAAATAAGGTAAAATTGACTAAAATAAAGCGAATTTAGCTTAATTTGTCTTTAAAGAAGCCTGTATTCTAGGAATATCATGGTATTTGTTTAGTTTTTATTATTATTTTTATTGTAAAGGTAATTTTCATGTTAAATGATAGGTGGTATTTAATTATTATTTATGCCCAATTTGCCTCATTTACTTGTATAACCATAAAAAATAAGGATTCCAGCTTACGTTTACAATACATTCTAATTATTTTGTGCCTCATAACTTTGAATTCCATCTTAGTTTCTATAAAAAATAATGCTACAAACGGTTGTCATATGTTTAGATAATGGGCGTATTCGGATTTCAAATGAAGTGTTTTCTGTACTATATTGTGTTTTAAAATAATTTTAAAGTTCTTTACACTTCATTTTGCTCTTGTCAAGGTAATCTATAGTTCTCTAGGCAATCTTAGACACTCAAAAAAGCTTACGCAATCATATAACCAACCCCAAAAAAAAGACGTGGTGTTCTGTATCTAATAGGCCACACTAAGGAAGATTAGAGTATGATTCATTGTGGACGTAGTAGCGCACTCTACCATGAGAGCGCTCACAAGACAATAATCTATTAGTTAGATTAAATTATGACTTTGTTGCAGATGGTCACCAGCAAAGAATCTCTCTCTTGTCCTCATACTGCACTCACACACCATACATAACCTATGACAGTTTCCATTACTGTACCAATTCTCACAATTATTAATGTAGGAACACTTTTTACATCCGCCTACTTTAGTGCTCATTTTGGAACCGAAGTAAACAAATTGGAAAAAAGCAGGATACTATGACAAAGTTTATATAACTTAGTTTATTTTTGTAAACATATGATTCAATCAAATATCTTCATCAGAATAACATTAAATTGTGAAAGCCCGTACGACAAAGTGTGAACAATAACAGGCTTTAGTAACTTAAAATAACGATTTTTTTAAGAAAAGCTTTTTATTGATACCAAATAAGATGGGTAACCAATGTTTAAAATGGCGTTTTAACAACACAATACTAAATACGAAATTTAATATCTCCCTCTCTCTCGTACTGTGTTTGGGCCTACTCCTCTGGCGCTATCTCTATTTGGTATTGACTGGCAACGACTCGTTATTTAAATTTAGACAGTCTTCTTTGCATTTTAGAGAGGGGCTTAAAATCTACATTAGACCAATCTTTTCTAACAATAAATGATTGACTATAACACAACTCATGTTATAAATTTTTATTGGTTTACACTTAAGAGTCGTTTTTAATCATTTATAATATCAGGTCTTGTATTAATTTTTATTCAATTGTATTTAAGCTACTTTGGTTATTGTTAACTATTATATTCTTATAAATAGCAAAGCCAAAATATGGGCAAAAGCTTTTTCTATTTTGCTCCTTATTTTACTTAATTGTTTTTATATATTAGTGTGAATTAGTAGCATACCCCATTTATGTCCATTTTCCCGTGGTGCCGGCGGCGCGGTGCTGATGCATGGCCCAGTTGCAATGGGGTCAGTGGTAGGTCTATGATGTAATGTATAAAAGTTACGGAGAAAGTAGCGACCAAGGCCAGGGTTGAGGGGCAATGCCCGGCGACGCACACGACACAACAATGAGCTTCCATTCATTGGATGAAGTAAACCATTACTCTAAAATTGATTTATAAAATATTACCAAGGACCACAAAATATTAGAGATTCTATGCATACATAATACTTTCAGTCTAAGTATATAAGTATATATTTAAGCATTTGGATTATGAAATCAGTATATTTAAAACAGTAACGTCATCTTTACAGTTGAAATGACAAAAAATAAACAAATTAAATTTTTTATCCTCTAAAGCGAAGCCAAACCGTTATTTAAGAAATCCTCCACCCTTACCTACATTGAATAGTACAAAAAAGTAAGCCTGAAACAATTAACCATTTTTTAAACAGTGTTTTAATACAGTTTAGGAATATTTTTTAAGTTTTTGGTGTCGTTAGATAGGGTTTGGTTTGTAGTTGTTTCCGAAAAAAAATTACGAGAAGTGGACTGAAAATAAAGGCGCAATCCACCATTGAAATCTAAAAAATTCCCATTCAAATAACACTGGGATTGAAAAAAGTATTTTAAACAGTTTTTAATAATCAGCTGTAAATATGTTTAGTTTTGGTGATTTAAAAGATTCACAATATTGTATTGGTCGGATGTGTGTGTGTGTGTGTGCGTGTGTGTGTGTGTGTGTGTGTGTGTGTGTGTGTGTGTGTGTGTGTGTGTGTGTGTGTGTGTGTGTGTGTGTGTGTGTGTGTGTGTGTGTGTGTGTGTGTGTGTATATACCTAATTGGTAATTATGGCCTTTCATTCCACCGAGCACCGAGACACCACCGTATGACCTTTTTTAAGCTAAATGAATAAATGATGTCGTGGCATGTCTTTTTTCTAATGAAAGAATCTAAATCCGGTTAAAAACGCGATTTATGCCATTTAGATGTGTCTAACTAAGCCACACTAAAAATGCTTTCCTGACCATAAGTACAATACGTGTTTCCTTGTTATTAATTGTGTCAAAATTTCATCCGAATTCAAATGGTAAAGTTATTTCTAGAATAGGTATTTGCACTAATGGGTTTGACACAGTTAAGACAAAATTTACTATTCATGTGTTCTTCTGTTAATATCCACTTTTTATTAAACAAAGAAAAATAGGTTTGACACAGTAGAGACAACATTTACTATTCATGTGTTTTACCGAATTTTCCGAATTGGGATATGTTAATATTACAATCATTAACCAATATTTTTTCGATGAAACTTAGAATTCAGCTTCATTTGGTTGAGATTCATCCATTAATGATTAAAAAAACCTTGGTTTTTCTTGGTTGGCTTATCATGGCAGGAAACGTGCACACTCTTTTCCCATATAAATGATATGGAGAATAGGCAAGCTTCTTTAGCAATGGACAGATAATGATGAAACTTAGTATATGGCTTCATATGCTCGAAATAAATTTTTTATGATAATAACCTACTTTTAGTATTCTCCATGGCAGTATAACTGCATACTATCCCTATATTTATCATAAGGAGAATAGACATTTATTTCCCTATTTATGAGCATGTGATTTTATTTCATTTACAGTTTTATGTGGTAAAAACTAATATTTCTAATTTGGAAATTTGCTGACTACGCAGGTCTGCTGTGACGGACGTATTTTTCCATTAATATCCACTTCAATGTCTTTTATTAAACAAAGAAATTAATCATACTCTAGTCTACCTTCGTGTGTTTTTTAAGGTTGATTATACAATTGCGTAAGCTATTTCGAGTGTCTAAGATTGCCTAGAGAACGATAAATTACCTTGACAAGAGCAAAATGAAGTGTAAAGAACTTTAAAATTATTTAAAACACAACATAGTACAGAAAACACTTCATTTGAAATCAAATACGACCCATTATCTAAACATATGACAACCGTTTGTAGCATTATTTTTTATAGAAACTAAGATGGAATTCAAAGTTATGAGGCACAAAATAATTAGAATGTATTGTAAACGTAAGCTGGAATCCTTATTTTTTATGGTTATACAAGTAAATGAGGCAAATTGGGCATAAATAATAATTAAATACCACCTATCATTTAACATGAAAATTACCTTTACAATAAAAATAATAATAAAAACTAAACAAATACCATGATATTCCTAGAATACAGGCTTCTTTAAAGCCAAATTAAAGTAAATTCGCTTTATTTTAGTCATTTTACCTTATTTTTACCAAGATTTAAATGTCCTGTGGGTTTTATCCATTATTTATTTTTAACCAAAAATAAGTTAAGTATGGTTGTGGTTATATGATACTAGGAAATGTTTGTGTAAATATTATATAATACTCGTATTCAGATCAATAGTCGGCTTGGTTAACAAAAATCAACTAGCTAGGAACCTAAAACATTTTTGCGAGTAAAACAAAATTACTATAACATATATAGCATACCCCTTTTGTTATTACTTTACAAATATAATTAAAACCAAAACAATAATCATATTAAATTTATAAATAAAACCTATACTACGGTTGGACTTTAGAATTCATAGATGAAATCATATAAAATAAAAAAGTAAATGAGGCAAATTGGGCATAAATAATAATTTAATACCACCTATCATTTAACATGAAAATTACCATTTACAATAAAAATAATAATAAAACCTAAACAAATACCATGATATTCCTAGAATACAGGCTTCTTTAAAGCCAAATTAAGCTAAATTCGCTTTATTTTAGTCAATTTTACCTTATTTTTACCAAGATTTAAATGTCCTGTGGGTTTTATCCATTATTTATTTTTAACCAAAAATAAGTTAAGTATGGTTGTGGTTATATGATACTAGGAAATGTTTGTGTAAACATTATGTAACACTCGTATTCAGATCAATAGTCGGCTTGGTTAACAAAAATCAACTAGCTAGGAACTTAAAACATTTTTGCGAGTAAAACAAAATTACTATAACATATATAGCATACCCCTTTTGTTATTACTTTACAAATATAATTAGAACCAAAACAATAATCATATTAAATTTATAAATAAAATCTATACTACGGTTGGACTTTAGAATTCATAGATTAAATCATATAAAATAAAAATTTTAATAATAATTAACTACCAGTTAAAAGGAAAAATTTAATCTAGGCTATGGTTAAAAACTCAATTCGTCTATAAAGTATTTCCAGTACTTTCATGCCTCTCCATACCTCTCTCCAATAATAATCCAAACTACACCAGTAATTTAATAAATTTTTATTGGGTTAACGTGATTAATTAAACCACATTTTTATAAATTGACCAAAAGTGGTCATTTTGCAACAATATAAAAACATTTTTAATTCCTTTAGAATTATACAAAGAGCATAAATAGTTATTTTTGAATCGATGAGTTGAGAAACAAACAGACATCTGTCGCGGTGTACATGGGTTCCACCTGGTATGAATCAAGGCAGACGCAGAGGGGTTGTAATGTGTTAAGTAAGTTTCCACCCGTTGGCTCGACATAGAAAAGTGGGGATATACACGGGTGGGGAGTTTATAAAAGTAAGATTGAGTTGTTCGGAAGCTCTTTTGTTTGCGGGGCTTTGACGTAGAGGGTATGGATATATTTATTTAATGAAACACCAAGTAGAGATATTAGGCAAAGTTTAAAAAAAAATATGATGTACTAGAAAACATTTCTAGTCTTGTTTTAGATTTATTTTATGTAACTTTAAAGCAGAGTTTTTTTATTTATTTACTTTAAATACCAGTTTTCTATAGTGAATACACAGTTTATAAGCCTAAAACCTTTTAAAACACAATACATATTACAAACTGCTGCTAAACCTTTCAAAGTAAACAAAGGTTTGTTTTTATATCTTTTTAATTAAAAACCTGTTTGTACGTATTTTGGGTAACTGGTAATGTCAAAAGATAAAGTTATTTATAGACTTTAAAGAAGTTCTTCTGTGTCCTTAAATACCTTTTGTATTCAAATTCAAGTATATTAATAAAATTTGATTTGTTTGTATATTGCTTAAAATCTCAAAATTTTTATTATTTTTTACTTTAGAAATTAGCTGAGTATGCAGGTCTGCTGCGACGTTGGTATTTACTTTTCATGCATCGCAGATCCAAAAGAGGTGTGATCTAAATTTCTTTTCCTCTGTCTCTCTCTCTTTGTCTGTAATGCTCATGGTCCTATTTTGTCCTCTTTTCACGGGATAACGACTTTACCTAATGGTATAAATGTTTTTCATGGCATAGACTAGAGTTGTGTAAATGTTTATTGTAACTTTAATTGCCTTAGCAACCTTAGGGCTTCGCCCCATAGTACGTCAAACTAACCAAGTTGTGCTAAAATACCAATCTTTATCTCTTTTCAAGGGACAAGAGCTTTAATACATTATATGAAAATTTTTATTACTCTTAGATAGTGCAATTAGAACTATTTTTTAACTGCTGAAGGTTTGTCAAAAGGGCTCTGCCTCATAGTAAAAGAATTATTTATTCATATAAGTAGTGTGTTTTGGTTACTTCTGGACCGGAAGTCGTGCCATCTGCCCGAGCAGCTGCTCGAGCAGATGGCGTCAGATGCTGGGGTGCAGATGGCGAGAGCATATGCCCTGAATTTGAAGTAGAATTGGGCATGAATTAAGAGTTAATTTAAAACTGAAATTTAACAGTTATAACTGGGGCTTGGAAAGTATGTCAAGGTCATCCAGAGTAAGTTTTAAAAAGCCTATCCAACTACCACCAGAAATAGTTGAAAGTTGAACTAGTTGGTGATAGTGGGATAGGTTGAAGTAACTTTTGAATTTTATTTGTGAACATACAATTAATGTGCAACAGCAGAGTTTAAACAAGTTGAACTTTTGTGATGAACTACAGAGTTGTAAATGCAAACACCAACGACGATGAGAAGGTAAACGCAGAGTCCCAGATGATGTATTTGAAAAGCTTGAACAAATGTAACATTTCGAATTGGTTTTCCCGTTCCATTTCCAATCGTTTAATTTCCAATTCAATTTATCCTCTTCCATTCTAGTTATGAAGGGAACTTCATCCATCATATCCATCATGATTGTGTTTAGTGTTTGAAATTTTAAAACAAGTGATGTTGATAGTTCAGAAGTCGAAGACGGAATGAGAAGTGAAAGGGAGAAATGTTAGTTAAATAAAGAAGTGGTGGGGGGAAGGATGAATACAAAGAAGTGGTGGGGGAAAGACGTTGCTCTTCATTATTACATCAGTAGTGTCAGATGGTGCAGGAGTTAGATTTAGTAAACTGTCTTCGTCCAAACTTTCAACCTTATCACAAATAGGACAATCGTATGTTATTTCCAAATTCATTTTGATGGTTGTAAAATTATCTACAAGTTCTTGTAAAATATTAAAAATGTCTTGTAACTCTTCTTTAGAGTTTATTTCAAAACTAGAATTCATTCGGGCCAATGGAGAGTTGTTCATTATTGGAGAGTCGGTGATGGAATGAGGATCGGCGCATAGGGAGGGGGCTTATATAATGGTGACCTTGAGCAGGCGTCTAGGGAGGGGGGCTGTCTAGGGAGGGGGCTTTTATATGGGGAACCTTGAGCTTATGATTGAATAAAATGTTTAGTTCTTCTTCTTCGTTTTTTAATTCAATTATTTGAACCGAAGTAGTTGTTTCATCCTCTTCACTCGATGAAGAAAACAATTCACCAGGATTTAAATATTGAACTACAATTCTGAACCATCTTATAGGATATTCGTCAATGATAGAAAGTAAGTTTTGAAACAATTCTTCCATCTCTTCCCTGTCAGTTATTATATGTTCAAACTTGATAAATTTGTTTTCCATGTTGTTAGTTAGAGTGTTGGAAGTGGAATGATTTAATATTATATAAAAATTAGAACTAGTGGTGGGGGGAAATCTCAAGGTCATCCAAATGAAGTTTTAAAAAAGAGTGTAAAACTGAAATTACACATTTGATGGTTCTACAGGATCGGAATACCAATCTGATCTGTATTTACATCTTTTTATCATATGTGTACAAAAATCATCTTGATGAGAATTGGTGCGTTGACAATGAGCAAGATCTAGAGGGTGAAATTTGAAACACCTTTGAGGACAACATGTATGAAAATATCTTGATTTGTAAAATTTGAAAGTTCGCAATTCCGGTGGTGGTAGTTGTTTTGTTTTGCATTTGCAATAACAAGATCCGAAGAATTCACATTTAGTACAAGCTAACCCATCCACCATCATTGGTCCTAAATCTGTACACTGTTGTTCACAACAGTAACGAGGTTTGTACTTGTATTTTTGCTCTTCCATGTTGACGCTGCGGAGTCCAGTGAAAGAATAAGAGTGTATAGTGTTCAATAGTGAGTTTTATGTACTGTGAAAAGTGGTAGGGGTAATTTCAAGGTCATCCAAATGGAGTTTTAAAAATTATACCTTACAAGTGTAAGGATTATTAAAATTTAGGAAGTTTGTTTCTCTTTGTTTTCTTCAGACTTTTTCTCTCTCTCCGCCTTAGCCATAGCAACAAGTTCTTCTGTTGATAATGGATGTACTTCAGGAAATTTAAAATTAATTTAGCTTGATATCCTTCTTTAGTTAATACATCTAAATCTTGGGTCATTTGTTCAACGGTGTTGTAGTCTTTTCCATAGATTTTTCCATCAAGTTGAATCATCATTCTGTACAACATTTTCTTAAATAGGTCTTGTCGTGGTGAGAGCTAAGAAGCGAATGATTATTTATACAAGTATCACATCCTTTTTATTAACTCACATTGATCACGTGATTCTTTAGTTGTAGCTTTGTCTGTCAAAAGTTATTCAACATTGGTAATACTTTTGGAACTTGATGTTATGTTGACCAGTTGGCGATGAAGAAGTTGTAGGTTGTGTAGAAATAAATATTTCATCATCGCAATATTTTGTTTTAGTGAACATCCTTGAATTAGTAGCACTAACATCAACAGTTAAGTGATAACCACCGGTAAGTAAAACTCGCATTTCGTTAGTTAAATCTTCAAGTTGTTCAAAAGTAGTTATGGTGTTGGTATCATAAGATGCACACTTAACCTTTAGGGACATGTTGCAGTTTTATATTCAGGGATTAAGAGCGAGATGTGTACGGTATGAAAGGTAGCAGTAGACTGATGAATTTTGCAAGTACATTTCCCCTTTTATAATTATACAAAATTGGGTCAAGGTCATCCTGTGGAATTTTTAAAAAAGCAACATATTGTAATGTACAAAGACATTACAATATGTTGCTTTTTTTATTTTTATTTTTTTGTTTTGTTTTATATCATATTTATTGAAAAAACAAATACAAAGAAATATTTACAATGTTATGTACAAATTAATCAGTAGTAGGTGTTACATGAATTGTAAGTTCAGTAGAGTTGTTTCCACTGGGTCCATGTGATACCAAATAGAGTGCGCCGGGTTGAATTATACGAAGATCTTCATTTTGAAGTAGTTGTACGAAGCGCTTTGGTAAGAAGATCTGAAATTTTGCTTCATCACCAATTGTATAAGGTGCCTCGCTTAAAGTGCAATTTATAGCATCACCTACTGAAGTTTCCATTTTCTTAATAGTATGAATGATGTAGTGTTTTTCTTCTTTTAGTTCAGAACATTTCTTCGTAGGTAGAATTGATGATTTAGAATGAGCGTTGAACTGATCAACTAAACTTTGAAGTAAGTTCTGTGATGCCATATTGATGTTGTTGTTAATCTTCTTGTTAATAAGAATGTCCGTCGGAGATGTTGTCTCTTCGGAGGTTTGAGTAATACTCATGCTGTGTCATGGTAGCGCTCTCACTTTTATAATCGACACTACCCCCACCACTGACACTACCCCCACCAGTTTGTTGAAGGAAATTATTCAAGCGGTAGGCATTCTTTAAAGCGCACTGCGACCTTCGATGTTTAAAACTTTTTGATGAAATACAAAGTTCGTTGAAGTAGCATTGGAAATCTTTATCAATTATTGCATTAATCACTTCGTTGCTTGTAAATGATTGTATCCAATTTGCTTTTTCCAATCCCCTTGTGTAGATAATTTTAAACTCTTTGCAATAATGATTCATAATGTGCGGCATCATGTTATAATTAATGAAACCTTCATCCCATCTTAAGTTGTGAAAATGTTTGTTCAACCATTTGTTTGTAACTTTCGCTTTAGTTGTTAGTCTATTAAATGGTACTGGAGGTTTGAACAAATAATGATAAACTACTGATGTGTTCATGTCCAAGATTACTAATTCTTTAATAATAAAATTACCATCATTTCCTCGGAAAGCTTGAAATTCAATTATACCTCTTTTAACTTCCATTATATGTGGCGCATTAGAAAACGAAACCCGTTTATTCATGATGAAGTCTTACTAACAACTGACTTAAAAATTGAATGAGCCGATGTTTATAACAGACAGGATTGTTCTTCTTCTTTCACTTCTTGTGCCACTTCATCAATATTAAAATTGGTGTGATAGTTGTTTAATTGTCTCCACATTTCAACTTCTTGAGGTATTCTATTAAAGATTGAAGTATCCACGGGACCGTATAAAATTGGAACAAAAGGTTTTTTGTCCAATGTATCAATTAGATAGTCTTTAATTATTGCACTTGAAAATATTAGTTGTTTCAAATATCTGGTGACGGGACCGGTAGTACAACTTAAAGTATAAAATTCTTCTTTAGTGAAATATAATTTAACATTATGTGTAGTTAAATCTCTGAAGCGAACAATTTGTCCTCCACGATGTTTTACTATATCAACTTCAATATTTGATTCTAATAAACTTAATCTTGTTCTTCTTCCAAATGTGTTGTTACTTAAATAGCACTCCAAAAGATGTAAATGTTTCATGAGAGATTCCCAAGTAATTTCACTGAAAGTAACCATTTTGTTTCCATGATTTAAAATAACAATTGGTGAATAATCCATTGATTTTAAAATTCCAACTGATATACTTTTTGTCATGCATGAAGAAATTGGGTAGATAATCCGAAGAAATACTTCTGTTAAAATATTGGTTGTAATGTTAACTTCAACCTTCTTCCTTTTTACTTCTTTTTCAGCTTTTTCTTCTTCTCTCTTCTTATGTTTGTTGAATTTTAGGAACTTGTCCATTTCTCGTTCAACTTGTTTTTCTATATCTGAACTATTATCATCCATTAGAGGTGTATTTTCTTCTCCGTTAGTAGAATTCATCTTGCGAATGATGTTTCCCATACGACGGTTGAAGATAGAATGAAGTTTCTACTAATTATTTTCTCGCTTTTATATTTTTCGTAAATCCTTGAAATTTATACAATTACATAATTGTTTGTTTTGAACTTGTCTTTCACAAATGAAATTCTAACCTCAAAAATTAAAGCAGATAATTCTAACCTCAAAAATTTGCAGTTGTTGTACAATTCTTCTTAAAGTACATTCTTCACAATTCCGGTCAGCGGTGTGTAAGTAACTATTTTATCATGTAGAATTAGACAGTATGCCGAAGTTCCATCCGCTACTGGTTCTTCAAATTCCATTTCAATTTTTATATCCACACTTGATGATTTTACCGATTCATTTTGTTTTGAACAATCGATTACAATTATTGGAGCCTTGGAATAATACTGGTCAGGTGATAATAGTGGTGTATTAGTCTTTCCATAATATGACGATTGAAATCTTGCATACATATCGTATAAAATAGAAAAACGTTTTTTGCTGAACATGACATTCAAATTGTCATAGGGAAAGAATTGAGAGTTTAGGAAAACTTTACAATTCTTTATTTTACAGTGATCAAATTGACCAGCATTTGCAGTGATAACATCTTTTCGCTTAGTTTGAAAACCGAGTATTATGTACCTTGCTCGTTCCAAGTAAGTTGATGTCTTGACGGTCCATGTTTGTCGTTCTGTCTGAGGTAGTGTAGGGTATTCATGAAATTCCCAACTTCGGAATGGCATCACAATATCACGGTCAGATTTCAACTTTCTCAATAATAGGATTCTATGTTCATCAGCCAATCTTACATGAGGTACTCTCCAAACAACTTTATCCAACTGTAGTTGCCATTCCAGTTTATCTTCCGTAGTTGCAGGGTCTGCAAGTATCAAGTCCTTATTAGTTGAAGATCTGAGTAATACTAATTCTTGTTTGACATTTATTATTACCCGTTTGTAATCTTCAGCGAATCCCAAAAGCAATCGTAAAGGTACATGAAAATCAAAGTGACCGTTGGAAGCTGGTGTTATAGTGTCTTTATCGGGGGCAACCCATCCGGCGGTGACTATTGAATTCTTCTCATGCGGTGTTAATGATGTTAATCCTTTCAATGTCGTTGTTAAACCAACCTTTTTTGTTGAATCAACCGTCACCCCTGATATTTCATATCTTATTTCATCAAAAAGATATGCCATCGGGTTATTTATAAAAGGAACTGTTGAAGCAGTTTTTCCATCCAATTTTAATACCCGTCCTTCGATGTACAAGTAACTTTCACACGGTAAAGTGTAAATATCTTGTTGTTGAATGGGGATCCTTATTTCATCGTTATTGTTTAATTTTGATGAAGTGTAAGGGTTGTGCGTGTGATATTCCTTCTCCCATAGTGTTTCGTCGAACGTTGGTCCTTGAGATATATCCAGGATATCCATCGCTGTTAAGTTTCAATCCAATCTTCTGTAGAAAACGAATGTTGTCCGATGTTAACTCTTCCAATGTTGAGGAGCTACTGAGCTCCCGACTCTTCCGTTGCGGTTTAAATGATAATCCCATGTTGACTTTTATGTTGCTGCTCTGATGTGTATCCGTATAGTAATTGTTTCTCCTCTAAAGTCAACACTATGACCGTCTTGATCCAATATGTTCAGTACGATGTCTGAAATGAAACTGGTGTTTAACGGTAGGTATATCAAGTTTTGTGGCTTCTCAACAATTTTAAAACCGGGAGCCACTGTTGGATAAAATGTATGTAAAATATGTTGATTAACTCCATCTCTATACGATCCGTGTATAATGTTGCACGTGACATCAATACTATTTACTTTCAATATTGTTACAGTTGAATCACCTGAATGAGTAGTTCCAGGAGTTAAGATTTTCTTTTTTGTATCTGTAAATCCAAGTAAACTGCCAATCGACTGTTCCAAGCTGACATCAATATAATATTTCGAAGTTATTTCTGCTTTTAAAGTATTATTGTTTCCTTTAACGGTGATATTGTCTTCTCCGAGTTGTTTCTGTAATAATTGGTTTATGTCATCAATTTCATATGCTCCAGTAGGAAATGTAATTATTTTCAATTCTGAGTATTTTCCTGCAGCATCCTTAGTTTCATAATAATGTAGTAAATTGTTTTTTCCTTCCGTAACATTAGGAATTGAATTGTAGGTAGTCAAATCAAGTAATGCCGCTTCCCACAATCTTTCCTTGGATAGACGCAATGCTGGGAACAGCGTACTTTTCAATGTGGATGAATTTCCACTCAGTGACACTGTATACGATGACATCTTAAAGCTGACTGACACTCTTCGCTAAAAATTCCAAACATAAATGCCCACATATTTCAGTATTGTTAGGTTGTTCTCTTTTGTAATTGTAAAAAATGTTTTTGGAGTTCGAAAATAATGTTGCAGTTCTTTTGGCGGTGGTAGATTGCCAAAACTGTCAAAGTAGTAAATGGTTTGTCCGAGTTTTTTATAGCATACCCAATGAGTGCCTGGACCATAGGTGGAATCCAAATTTACTATTCCAGTTTCATTTTTCCATATTTTAGTTGGTAATGCATCTTTCATAAAAACTCCTCGAAAGAATGGTATTTTCAAACATTTTACATAATCATTTAACTGATGATTTGTTAAGGCTTTATTTGGAATTATCAATTGATTCTTCTTATTTAGTACACACGGTATGGTCTTAGGTATAAACCTGCTCCGTTTTTTACCATTTGCCAAACAGAAGTCTTCTTTACATTTGCCTTATGAGTTCTACGACGTCCTTTTTTAATGTTTCCACCTCTTTTGGGAGCGCCTTTCTTTGCAGGTCTTCCTCTGCGACGTTTTCCACCACCTAACTTTGCTTTCGTCTTCATGGCTGTAGTTACTGCCCAAGCCGATGCTTTTTCTGCAATACTTGCGTCACTTGATTTTACTCTTTGCCAAGCTTTTTCCGCTAGAATTTTATCTGCTATTGATCTATTTGTTGAATCTTTATACTTTGAATATGCTATATCGTGTTCCTTGCAAGCTTGATCTAATTTATTAATTCCAGGATCTCCTCTTGCTAAACGCTTTGCCAACTTAGTTCCAGGTCCACAATATTGATAACCTCCGGGCAGATGTAATTCGTATGGTAAAGCGTCTATCGTTCGATTTACAACAGCACCAACTGGAATCCGTCTAAGCAGGGATAATGCAGCTGATGTTATACCACGTCCTCTCTTGCCGCTGTCTTGACGATGACTGAGCGATACGGTCTTCATTATGTTGTCTTATATAACTGGCGTGTTTACTCCACGAGATACTTTACACAAATGAATAACTTGTGCAAAATCTTTTATATTTAAAGACTTAGTTATTCAAATTAATTATATACTGATTTATAATTCTATTTTTAATCCAAGCTTCTCGTTCATCGGGTTGAATCATCACATGACTCGTTGTACTAGCTATATGATTGTGGGTATCAATAAGTAAATTGCCCACTATTCTTATTAAACAATCTAAAGTTACAGCATCTTTCGGATGTTGAGGATCTTGTAACTGCATAATACGTTTATCATTACAAGTATATGCGGTTGAATCACTTTTTGATGTTGTTATAACTTGTCCAATAGTAGCAGCATCATTTGAATCTTCACCTGGTAAAATATTAATTATTTTCTTCATCTTTGCATCATATTTGGTCCCAAAGTGTTTATCCCAAGTTATTGTTTGTTTCAATGTAACACAATCATCTTCTTCATAACCAGGATAAATATTTTTTATTCTTCTATTACGACCATCGTATGTACCTAATCTACCACCACTTGCAATTAATGTTTGTACCATAAGAGGTACATCTGAATCTTTTATACCAAATCTTCCATTTGTTATTGTTTTATGTCCTGCATCCCATTCATCATTTTTTCCTTGCATTAAATCAAACTTTTTATTTCCATGTATAAATTTATCTCCCCGCTTTAACACGGCATCTTCATGTTTTACAAAATTTGATGTTTCCTTTTTTAATTCTTTAGATAATTGTTCCATAGTAACAGCATCTTTTGGTTGAGAACCAAACTTTACATTTGTCAATGTTTTACCATGACAATCAATTCCATTAACATCTTGTAAAATACAGTTGTCCTTGATGTATTTTAGGTTTACAGCATCACCGTCTTCCTTTGGGTATCCAATGTCATTTATAATAAATTTATAAAAAGAAAATCCATGTTCAGTTTTTTCCGGTATTATAGAATGTAAATATTCTTTATTAACTGAATCTTTATTATTTTTGGGATTTCCCACGTTGGTTATTCTATAATTTCCAGCATCATACGTTTGTCCATCTTTTAAGTTATTACCCCATTGCAATTTTAAAGTATTTGAAAGTTCAGATAATAAGTACTCTTTAGTAATTGCATCAGAACTTTCAGTTGGTTTACCAACATTAATTATTCTATGTGATTTAACATCGTAAGTATTCTTATGTAATTTCAATGATGTTGAAGTAGCTTCTTTTACTGTCTTCAAATTTGCTCCATCAGTATCTTCTTCTGGATCTTTAACTAGTTTTAAACGTTTATTACTTATGCTATAGTCACCTTCAGGTTTTTGCGGTAATCCACTTCTTTTTCTGTCTTCTCCAACTTGCACTCCTAACGCGGAGTACCGTCCGAACTTGTCGACGCTCATGTTAGAACTGATACATCTTACGCTTGAAACTCTTTTATATCCGCGGACAATTATACAACTATACCACGATTCCTAAGTTCATCAACTAGAGCCACCCATTCATTATTCAAACCCGTATGACCGGCTTTCATGGCTTCATGCAATAGTCTCATTCGGTCAACCAATTTATTGATGTCGTTGTAGTAAATTACATTTGTATTGTATAGATTTTTCATCAATCCTTTACCAGAGGTTAAAGTATCTCCTTTACTCTTTTTACCATGTTGTTCAAGAAGTGATAAATCCATAAGTGATAAAGATTTTCTTTTCAGTGGTTGTCTCACCGCTGGTGCAGTACGTAATGTTGGCAATTTTCGTGGAGGAAACAACTTTTTTATAACGATGTTATATTTTGTTGCACGTGAACGATTAATCATTGCATCCTTTGAGTAGTTTCTTTTATGAGCGTTAGTATTTTGTAGAATCTCCTTAAAAACACTTAAATCTTTGGATGAATATCTTAGTGGTATGTTTTTAAAAATTAATTCATATAATCCTTTTGTTCCTTTATATCTATGCTCACCAATAATGATGTAATCGTCTTGTGTTATTTCAAGCTTTGAATCGCCGATCTTCAATTCATTCCCATCAATTCTTGCTCCGTATACGTGTGATCTACTCAAATTCGGGTTTGATTTCATATCATGTAGCATTTTCATTATATATTTTCTTCCAAGAGGTCCATGTTGTAATATATCGCTACTCAATTGAGTTAAATTTGGAATAGATTGTTCAGCTTCAGGTATTGGCTGTTCTTCTTCCTTTTCAACAATTGGTTCTTCTTCTTCTTTTGTTTCTTCTTGCTCACTAGCACTTGTATATGAATCATCATCTTCTTCTTTTTTTAATGCTTGTACTTCTTGTTTAGAAACTGGTAGTAAAACATCTCCTTCATAACGAGGTTTACCAATAGTTTCTGATATCTGTTTTAAAGGTTCCGTAATAGGTTTAAATGTAGTCTCTAGAAATTCTTCTCTTTCACTTAAACCCATCCTCAATGCACGATTCTTCATCCTAATAGAATCACTCAGTGATTTTATTTCTTTCAATAGTTTTTCTTGATTCACCATGTTTACACTGTGAAGTTTAACATGTAACTAGATGTAGCATCGGTAGTTCAACGCATAAATACAAATTTATCCAACCCTATACGATATCTACCATTTTTAATATCTTCTTCCTTCATAATAACGAGAAAGCTATATTTCTCATTCCATGCTTTGCCACACATCTCTTTAAATTTTTCAAATGGCATATCCGCATTTACATGATCATTATATATATGCTTTAAATTTGTTTCATCTTGCTTGAAGATAATCAACATATTTGCATTGTCTCTTATAAGTTGTTTTGGAATTTTACTGTATGTTTGACCAATATAAATGCTATCAATATTATGATGTCTTCCCATAGCAAAATAATTCCTTATTGTGTCATGATTTTCACAAGAAACATCGTCAAATATAAAAATAGAAAATGGTTTTGCTTCATTTGGTTGCATAATTGTTTCACTGGCATTAAACTTGTAAAAATTCACTTCAGGTACACTTGCAAGTACTTTATCCAATAATTGATATTTTGGTTGTTGCAATGATTTTGAAAAAATGTATATATTATTAAAACGCAATCCTTTAGGATTAGTTATAAGGTTAAAAACAACATTAGTTTTTCCACAATTTGAAGGACCAGTTATTAGACATCTTATCGTATTTGGTAGTAATTCACCATGTTTTCCATGATTTAACTTATCATTGTCAACTGTCAATTCATCAATGTTATTGATATTAAATCGATCTTTTTGTTGTACAATCTCCATCTTGTATAAAGGTTAAACACACAATGAGCTATTAAACAACTATACTAAGTCTTTTGAAGGAATCCAAGAGTCTTCACTTTTATCAAACCCTAACCACCGGACTTTAACCATATCCTTTTTCCTTTGTAAAATCTTCTCGACAAGATATACATCACCAACTGTTGATTTCAACAATTCATGTCCGTAGAATCCACCTTGAAGTAATTCACCCTTGTTATCCTTTAATAAATAGGTTTCAGGTATAGTTGGTTGCACTTTATAAATTGTAATTACTTCATTAGTCCAATTTGGTAGATATCTTTTACTAAATACACCTTTGTATTTGCTTAAACGAACTTTATCGTTGACCTTGAACTTCTTTGGTTGCAATTTTTCCAATTTTGGTGTTGTATTATTTTTAATACGTTGTAATACAATTTTGGCATTAGCACTATTTACCTGGATAGGTTTCATTCCAATGGTACGATGATATTTGTTGTTATACTCTTTTATAAGTTGTGGTAATATGTCATACCATACATATGATCCTCTTTTGAAAATTGTTTATACATCGCACTTTTTAATGTTCTATTGAATCTTTCAATTATTGAAGCTTTAACTTCAGAATTTGTAGAATAATGATTTATTTGATATTTCTTCATCAAAGCTCCAAAGTCTTTATTAAAATATTCTTTTCCATCATCGGTCTGTAGATGTTTAATTTTAAATTTATTTCTTTGTATTGTGGTTTCCATAGCTTTTGTAACACTTTTACCAGTCTTATCCTTCAATGGTAAAGCGTCAGCTATTTTAGTAAAACAGTCTATAATTGTTAAAATATATTTAAATCCTTTATTTAATTTACTGTGCGGTATCATTTCAATGAGATCAGCTTGATAAAGATCATTCATTCCTTTAATGATTGTACTTCTTCTTGGAAATCTTCTTCTTGCTGGTTTATGTAGTTCATTTACAATCTTGTCCTTCACACTTTCCATCTTCAGATGTTTCTTGTACACTGCTTGTAAAAATACTGACCCATAGAATAGTTAATTCTCATTTATATAGTTTGAATATAGGTCAAGGCCATTTCATATTAGTGTAAAAAAGAGGGAACATGGCATTGGGCTTGCCATGTCCCCTCTTCTTTACGGAAAGGAAAAAGGAAGAAGGTAGAGGACGAAGAATAGGTTTACTGGTCGATAGGGTTCAGGGAGTAGTGGCCGAATGGTAAAGTATTAATTTTATCTTCTAAAATATGGCGCTTGTCATCTTTGTAGCTTAATGCCCACTTTGTTTGTTTGACACTAAAAAGTTGATGATTATAACTTCTAATAGTGTTGAACGTTGCAGTTGTTTCAACATTTTCAAACAAACATCTTTTATAATGTTCAAACTGTACATTCTTCTTCAGGAAAGAAGTTTTTATTCCTTTGGCTTTTTTTGTGACTTGATGTTCATTCCTTTCATTTATGTACAGTTGAAATGAATACAGTTTGGACATTAATGCTACAATTTCCATCATCGGCACACCATTTGTTTCATCTTTAAATTTTCCCAATACTTTCTTGTTTTTGTCGTAGTCGTAATTTGGATGATCCTTAGGATAATCGGAAAAGTCGAAATCATCTTTATATATAAAGGTGCGTAGATCTTCATACATGTCATTTGTTTTAATCCAGTAAATGAGTGCATCCGTATCCATATATGCAATACCAATGTTCTCTCTTCCATAATAGTTAACCTTCTTCTTATAATGAAACTCATACATATGTGTTTTTGAAATATCCAAGATTGACATTCCAAGATACAAAGGACGATCCATTTCAACTGACTTCTTGTTCATGGAAATAACAACTAGATTTTCATTAATAATTACAGATGAACCAAAGTTTGGTTGTTGCACTGATTTCTGTAATTTTACTGGATCAGTTACCAATTTGATATCCTTATGTTTCCTTTTGTTTTCCAAAGTCTTGCCAAATATTGCGTTGTTCATTAATTTGAAAAAATCTTTTTGAAAACTTGATGTAGCGACGGCTCTTCTTCTTGTGTTGTTGTCGATGTAAGGTTTTAACCAACAAGATTGAGAAAATTGTAGTACTCGATTAATTTTTGTAATTCTCAGTCCTAAGTCTAAA
Source organism: Neoaliturus tenellus (assembly GCA_030545055.2). Classification (NCBI taxonomy): domain Eukaryota; kingdom Metazoa; phylum Arthropoda; class Insecta; order Hemiptera; family Cicadellidae; genus Neoaliturus; species Neoaliturus tenellus. The sequence goes on from JAQYXR010000707.1 coordinate 61,462, forward strand.
GCCTGTTGTATCATCCAGTAGTGTCCAACATATCGAGACTTGTCGGTTAAAGTCATCAATAATTTTGGCCATCTTCCAGTAGGGGAAATTTCAGTCTTCGGAAGAAGTGGTAAATCATAATGTTGATCATGAAGATGTTCAGGATATTCAAAATCCACATCAAAAATGTAACCAGTTTCACCATGCTTCGGTATATCCATTATGTTTCCAATCGATTCTGGATCTATCCATTTAAAATTATCATATGGAAGGGGATTTGACATTGCCCATCCGTATAAGTTATTTGCATCAAAATAACCCAGGAATGTTGTTGGTTTTGATGCATCATAATCGGGCAGATACTTGTTGTTCGCCTTAAAATGTCGTGTAACGCTTTGCGTCAATCCCCCTCGAACTCCTGACTCTAACATTAAAACCATATCTATATCAGTAAGAAGTTGTATTTTACAATTTGTTTCTTTCAACATGGCTTGCCATGCTAATCCAGGTGAAGTGTACGAATGAAGAGGGTCCAATCCATAAGCTGCAAAACACGTATTTCTAAATTCTTCCATTATATCACATAATAAAGTTACATCTAATTTAACATAAAAATCTGAATATTCTCCTAATGTTCTAAATCCTAATTCGTTCCATACTTTACATGCATGATCATAGTCCTCTTGAGATATGTCCATGTCGTAAAGTTTACTTTTAAATTCTTCTTTAGCCGGAAGTGATGTTTCATTAAATTTTTCTAAACTGTCTATGTAATCATATGGAAACACACCTTTCCGAAGTACCAAATCCAGTTTGTCGTTATTTACAATCTTCTTTGTTTCGATTAAATCTTGTTTCCTTAAATTTTCTGAAAGTTTGGACAAACTCGACGGCATAAATCTGTAGGAGTCTAAGAATCTTAATTTCATGTTTCCAACTTCTTTGGAAAAACTGATGAACTTCTCTGAAGTTTCAGCTAATACATCAATTTTACCATCGTCTCTTCCTAATACAGGTATTATGAAATGAGCATCGTACCCACTGAGGTTATGCAGAACCACAGGAATAAATAGTGGTAAACGATAGCTCAAGTTGCATTTATTACAAGCAGCACCCCTGTAATAACCAGTGAGGTGATCGTGATCTTTAACTTTATAATTCTCAATAGTAAAATCATTTTTGCACAAGAAACATCGAGTTGCATTTTCATGTTGAATTTCTTCTTCTTCCTCCATCATTTTCATTGGTACAATATTTGTATATAATCTTTGTACATTTCCAGCTATTGAATATAAGTGATCAAGAAATATTTTTTCTACATTTTCACCACGATATACTAGAGGTTTTGAAGTTAATCCATATCTGTTTAAATGTTCTTCTGATAATGTCGATTTCACCATTAAACAAAAACTGTTTGGTTTGTGCATTTGATACTTGACACTTTTTCTAGCTTCACAATTTCCATCTTCAACAGGAACAAGTGTTGATTCAAAGTCCGCATACACAACGA